>JAZHYW010030441.1:0-159932 GCA_037355805.1 Ixodes ricinus | reverse complement strand
CGTCTTGGTGTGAACCACGTGTTGCGCAGCGTTTCCCCTTTATCTCCCGCTACGCTGAAACGTATATTAAACTAGATTAAAACTAGAGATAATATTCTTCTACACTAGTCCATGCACGCGAGAGGAAAGAATAATCGATGGGTAAACCAAAAAATACTTAGCTACGCAGCTGTTCGGAACCTGGACTCCTGGACTCATCCATCCATGGCGACAGCCCGCTGCCCACTCTCATGTACACTTCGGCCCTCAAAACCCCCTCCATCTCCTCCCGCTTTGCCCTCTCTACAGCGAGCTCTCCTGCCCCTCATCACGTGACCAGGTCACGTGATGATGACAATGACGATGCGGATGCCGATGACGTCATCAGTGACGTGGCCCCCCAGGTCACGTGACATCCTGGTCACGTGACCCCCGAGGTCACGTGATGACGATGACGTCATCAGTGACGTCACTGATGATGTCATCGGCATCCGCATCGTCATCGTCATCATCCCTGATGACGTCATCAGTGACGTCACTGATGACGTCATCGGCATCCGCATCGTCATCACCATTGATGACGTCATCTGTGACGTCACGTTACCCCCTCCCCCCCGAGGTCACTTGCCCCCCCCGTACCCTTCCCTCCTCCTCCTCAAGAGCTGCGCTCTAATTCGGTGTTACAGGGAGTTGTAAACGGCTTTCACTTTTTCTGTAATATTTGCGAGACCATGTTTACGCACTACATGAAAGAACTAGTCGCTTATAACATTACCATAATTATTACGAAGGGGTTCAGGGCTTCCCGATATCTCTATATTGTCAGTATATTCTCTAGTAGTAATCAGTTGCAAACGGCTGCAGGATACTCGTCCACATACCGACGCATCTGTGTAAACCGGCCTTTAGTATATATTCGAAGTGCATAATTTCCCCTCGCTCAAAGCTTCCCTTATCTCAGAAGGATGGGAAACCCACCAAATGTCTCACCGAGACACAAAAACTGTACCGTCGGGGAGAAAGGCTGCCAAGCAGAGTAAATTCTTCAAATTCACAGATCGATCGCTTTGGCTTTAGAAGAATTAGCTGTAATGATGACAGTGCAAACCAGGATAAAACGCCGTATGGAACTTTTATTCAAATTAAACTATTTCGCGGTTTTGTTTATTCGTAACACTTTCCGGGAGGTGCGATGAGAGAAATGGGCGTTCTCATCTCAGCCTGTCGTCTTATAAACGTACCGGAGGGAGAACATAGCCACGTCGAGCGTGTCCATAGGTTCCATGGCACAGGCCTAAAAACAAGATGTTCAGAATTCACGTTGAAATATAAAAATAACGTATGATGATGCCGTCATATATACGAGACTGGCGTCACCAAAAATTGACCTTTATAAAAATCGCGCATTATAGTGTTTGTCGAAACAGTTTTTTTTATGTCGAAGTTTAAATGACTAACTCAAAAGAAACATCTTCAAGTTTAATGAGTGACACTTCCGGGTTGATCACGAGGCTTAAAAAGTGCCGTTGTTGGAAAGCAATTTGTCCTTGTGCTTGAAGGCAAATGCCGTAAATGCGACCATTTTTATGAACTACAGGCTGTCTCAAATAGCGGCCAGACTCTAAATCGGCCGCAAAAATCGGTTTCTGAACCTATCGCGCTACGATTTTGTGCAGAGTTGCCCACGGGTGGTGCATTGCTTCTATAAAATATGCAAAGAGCGAACTTACCTGGGGAAAAAGTAAAACAAAAATTAAAAAGGCTCAACTCATATGAAAACGCAGCGAAGATACCGTTCTTCAAAAAATAGGGCGCCGTTTGGCACGGGAGACAAGAGATGGCGCAAGCGGTCGCGATGCCGACTGCTACCAACGAACGAGCATACGGCGCAGGGAGCCGGCGTCATTAGCAGACGATCTTTTCGACTCAAAAGCGGCGCGCGTTCTGCAGGCGGCGACAGTCGCAGAAACAAAAAAAGGCGCGGTAACAACAAGGAACTGCAAAGAAGACGACATATGTAGCCCGAAAAAAAAAAACCCAAACAGTCAGAATAACTTGACAAACCATTTTTTATTGGTTATGTGATTATTGATTATGTGATTATTCAATGTGCTTTATTAGTAAGGATGATAAAATCACGAATTGGAAACTTACATAGAAAAAGCTCGGGCCGCTTCTGAGTCGAAAATATTGTCTGTTATTTGACGCCGCCTCTCGGCGCCGTATGCTCGTTCGTTGGCGACAGTTGGCGTCGCGACAGCTTGCGCCATCTTTTGTCTCCCGTGCCAAACGGCACCTTTTATTTTAAGACCGGTGGCTTCGGTGCGTTTCCATAGGAGATAAGCATTTTATTTTTTTAAGCTTTTTCCTCAGGTAAGCTCGCTTTTTGCGAATTTTATAGAAACAAAATGCACATCCTGTGGAAAACGCTGCACAACATGTTAGTGCGATAGTTTAAGAAACCGATTTTTGCGGTCGATTTAAATAACCTGGCCGCTTTTTCAGACACCCAGTATATATATATTTATGCTGAATGTGTAAAAACAAAGAGTGTAAGAATAATATAAGTTTGGCTCTAATGGCAGACATTTATTGTGATGAAACAAAAAAACGCATATTTAAAGTGGACTTCCTGTTTGCTCTTCTGTGCGAGTACAACTGGTCAGGAACCCACAAAATGAGAAAGCATATAGACCCTTTCGCTGTTTACAAACATGAGGTGCCTCCTGCGTCCCAAGCAACTTCCGGTCGCTCCGTCTTTGCAAGTCTGTCGAGCTTGCCTATGTCGCCAGTGCTAGAAAGCATAAGCGCTAAAACGCAAATCAAAGTTGGAGATTTAACGAGGGCCCTCGGCTGGTCAATTTAACGTCTTGGAGGAGGCAAGTTGGTTTACAAGAGTACTCGAAAATATTTAACATATCTCGGGCTTCTTCGTTCTTTTGGCGTTCACCTGGAGAATTGGTGGTTAAACGTTTTATCGACATTTCAAACAGCGGTGTTAGGGTGGACTTTGTTCATACTTTTTATGAACCGGAAGTTGCTTGGGACGCAGGAGGCAGTTAATGTTTGTAAACAGCAAAAGGGTCTATAGGTTCCCAGGTGCCTCAAACCAAGAAAGGGAAAGGCGTAATATGTTCTTTGAGATGAAAAGAAGCAAACGTTTTTATTTATCGCCTAATGCTCCGTAGCACCATCTATTTTCTTCTTCTTCTTTATCGCCCATGGCACACTTTCTGTTTCATGCCTGGTTTATTCACCTGAACAAGACAGACTGCCCGTACTTTAAATACGCCAGCTAGCTGCTTCGGGTTTATGGATTGAAAAATTCAAAATAGAGCTTTGACCGGCTGATAAAAATAACAAAAACACTTGCGATATATTACATGGAAATCGGCAAACCTCCGTTTTATGCGAAACTAGCAATCGCTGCGCTAATACAAGTCTTACCAGGACTCTTCCAACTTTAATAATATCCGATGACGACATGTTGAATTTTAGCTGAAAGAAAGTAAGTGTACGCTTAGCCGTGAATGATTTTTATATTTATATAAGCGATCATATCTCATTAGTAACGTTGCCCTCTTTTAAGACAAATTCAAACTCTCTATTAAACCGTTACAAATGTGTGGGCGATCTATGCATTGCTTTTTTGACAAAGTAATTTTTTGAGCAAACATCAGATTTTTCGATTACGAACAAAATTACAAAGGAATTGTATCATAGTACAGAGCTTTTATGTTTTCTGAGCGTAGAAGCACCTCTTTGTAATACATTAATAAACATCTGTTGCTTATCTGGGTTGTTCTATGCCAGTGAAAATTTTGAACGCATGCACTTCAGGAAGTAACAGTCTCGATGTCTTTTGCTATATACGAAGGGACATATAAGATGATTTTTGTATCGAACGGGTAGAATTATAGATGCAAAGCTAATGCAGCCTTGGAATATGTGCGAATAAATGTCCCAATTTTATGTTTTTTCATTTGCAATATCATATGCATAATACCTCCGGCCCCGAAGTAGCAACCTTCTACAATGTCTTAAGACATGACGGCACTTGAGGCAAAGGTACACTGAAAGTGAATGTATTCGATTCTTACCATTTCTATTGCTATTTTGTCCACACAGCATTTTTTGGCCTGAATAAGAAAGTGACAAAAATACAGCGATGTCAGAAAGCAGGTTTGACATTTTTAGCATCTCCGTGGTTGCATGCACTCTAGAAAAGCAGTCACTAGCAGGCTTCCTGCAATAAAGTATTGAGCAATAATGTATTGAACAAAGTTGTTCCTGCGTACAAGGGAAACGATGAACCAATAACTCATACCAGAGACCAATTTCTATTCTTCCCATTTACTCGGAAATTTAGGAACGCATAATCAATGACAGGTTAACTAGTTTTTTTTTCAGAAGCGTAATATAATAACTAACGCGCAATACGGTTTTCAGAAGCATCAATTCACTTTTGGATTTTAAGGACAAACTTGTAAGAAAACATTGGACGTAAATTGCTCTCGCTCGGCTTGTTTCTAGATTAAAAAAATGCGTTCAACAGTGTTGAAAATGGCATCCTACTAAAACAAAACTAGAGAAATATGGTGTAAGAGGAGTAGCGCTAAAACTAATTGAAATTAATTAATGGATCGTTGTAAATACGTTTCTATTAATCACATAATATCTAATAAAATGAAATTAAAATACGGTGTCCCGGAGGGCTCTATTTTATGTCCTTTAATATTTCTAGTTTTTGTGAATGATATTACGATGCTAGATTTCCCCGAGCTGATAATGTACGCAGATGATACGAATGAATATTCTTATGAAGCTACGAAATAGTGCCTGGGAATTTCTACAAATGCCTACTTCCTTAAGCTATCAAATTAATAACGAATATATGAGTTGAAATAAAAAAACATGTAAAACTACAGATATGAAATTTTCAAGCCAGTCATTAAGCGAGATAATAGTCTTACCAACAACAAATTTGAAGAAACAATTCTCAAACAAGAGGCCGAACAAATGTTTCCAGGCGTCTGGTTTAGTGAAGAACTCTCATGGTCTACGCATGGCAATAAACTAAAATCGGAGCTTTGTCGAATTCCTGGTCTAATATATAAAATACGAAATTTGATACCCATTTTACTAAAAATTACGTTATAATATTCCCTGTTTAATTGAAAGATCAGTTATGAAATACTAGTGTGGGTTAAGACCATTACATCTAACTACAACACACTAACTATCATAAAAATTCTTCATATATGCGAAAACTATAGAGGCGATATGAAAATATTTGAGCACCGCTCCATTCTTCATTAAATGTAATATGTTAAATGCGAACCAAATATGTCCCTTCAAATTATTTCAATGGATAGAACGAAACAGGCTTTACTTGGTACCCGCCTTTTTCCCAGTTCATACGCATTACGAGACCCGAAACGCAGAATTCGAAACGTCGGAAGTAATTACGGAAGGCAAACATTGAATTCTCAGAATCCTAAATGAATACATTGCCCGGGTATCGGGTATCGGCGTTGATTACAGTGCCCCGTTTCATGGGTTAAAAGAATACTGCAGACGATCCCTTCTATGAAGCGATATTGCATTTTCGTTTCTTTAAGACGGTATAATCCTAATATAACTTGACGATATGAATTTTCTCTTCTTTATAGTTTTATATTCTGTCTAGCCTTGGTTTAAATATTTTCCGTTCTGTACGAACTGGTCTCTATTTCTGTGTTCCTTTTGTGTGTCTGGAGTGTCACCACATGATGGTTAAAATTGGATAGTTTATATACATATATACACTTTGATGAATATTGCATTAATATTATACATCCATTTATTTGAGGGCGTGTATATCGTGAATTATTGTTGCTGCTGCTACGAGACGAGTCAAGTGTTGTATTGTTTTCTTATATGTATTTTCTGCATGCATTTTTAAGCTGTTGAACTGAATTCGGGGGGAAGAGGCGCTATCAGGCACCACGCCTTTTTCTCTTCCCCATCAGCGTATAACGCCCGCAACACAAAAAAACACAACAGACAACCGCAAGACAACCTGTCTTAGGGGGTACCACGTAAAATATTAGTTTATCAGTAAGGATCTTATGAAAGACCCAATATTAGGTGCATGCAGACTAATGTCGGATTTCAAGCAGCGGAATGCTTATGCTTGACATGAAACCCGTACTACTGTGTGGAGCTTCTTATTGCGTGGCTGTGTGGCGGTTTAGCATTAGTGGTGCAAATTATTTAAGGCAGGGGGAATATCATGCATTTGATAATGTATGTTAAGCAAAACGCTTCATATTTCTTAATAACAAGGCAATACTTATATTTACTTTCGCGTTCCTCTATTAAATTCAAAAGTAATGTCAACTTTCGAAAAATACCTTCCTGAAATGCAAGGACCGGAAAGCAAGTTATATATTGTTTTACCTTGAGTTCAGACGCAGCTGATGCTACGATCTGATAGGACTAATCAGACAGCGTCAAGTGCGCACCATCATCATGTTTCGTCATGTTTCTGTGCGTGCTCCATGATTGCTGAACCAATCATAAACAAAGAGACCTTCTCACGCTGCTTGAATGGTCCCATTACCTAGATGCGCCGGCTGCGTCTGGACTTAAGCTGAAACGAAGTATAGACTGAGATACTTTTTAAACAAGAGAGACAACTAAAACCTAACAAACCAATTCTTGATAAAAAATATAAACGGAAAGTGGCAAATATTTAACTAGTGTTTAACATTTTTACACTAGGTTACGGCTGGTGAAAACGATTACATGTTCTAAAAGTAACTCTGTATTACTATGTAAGCTCCCTGGTGCGAAAGACGCTGAAGTCCAGCATGTATTTATTTCCGTTAAAGTACTTACTGCCTTTTCTGTGGCAGAAGTCCAGCATTGCAAGAATCCCATAAACCTATTGCTAAATTACATAAGCATCAGCGAGAATTCTGGGAATGTATGTTACGCGCTCCACGTGCTGGCGTCTCCAGCAGTGGCTTTTCTAAATCAAAAGTCTGAAACAAATGGTGTCTTGAACGCGCGTCCGTCAACACCTTATTCTGCATGGTTATGTACTTCGAGTCTTTTATAGAGGAAAGGCAATCGCGTGCGGCGCGTAGATCTATTCCCAGAATTCTCCTTGATGCTTGGGTAATTTAGCAATAGGTCAACCTTTTGAAAAGTTATTCAAATGCCGAGATAAATTGTAAAAAGGCAGGTACACGAGCTACACGGCGCTTTCTTTATCAATATAAAAGGCTTTCATACATAATAAAGAAGACACCAACGAACGCACGCCTAATGTTCTCATTGGTTCAGTGTTTTTACTTGAGGACAGTTGCTGTAGACACAACAGCACGTGAAGAGTTCGTAACGGCCCTCGCAGCATGTGTCTACGTGCTTGGGTGATTTATTGAAAGGTCTAGGAATGCGACCAGTTTGAACGCTGCTTTGTATTTGTATGTTAAACAATAATTAGGAAAAGTACAACCTTTTAAGTGTTGTATCAACTATCCTGTCTCTTCTGATACACGCACATTGGTACATTTCCTTTCTTTCCTTCGCTAAGTAAACAAAAATAATAAAAAATAACGGTTCTCAAGAGTCTCGCTTCCAGTGCGCGCGCGCACATTGATGCGCACTTGGGAGCAATATATCACGTTGTTTCTAAATGGCTCGTGGTTGAACATGGCGCCCTGTGGCCTTAGCTACAGTTCATTCTGAGGTTCGACATTATTCTATAACACTAATGGCGAAAAATGTCAGCATGATAGATGGAAACGTGCATATACTTTACTTCCCCGTCTTGCTTGCATTGGTAACATCAATTTTAGGTTATGTCTCTCTTCATGATACCAAAATATACCAAATTTCGACCAGTAATATAGTAATAAAATATATTACATAAAATCATTCAAACTATAAGGACATAAACGACGTTACTTAACTGGGCTGCTTTAGACTATAGTTTTAGCTCCGAGACCTATAATATGCAAGTCATTTAATTATAGTTCATACGTGGTTGTCACCTGTTGCATCCTGTTTCCATTCTCTTGATAGCATGATGAAAGACTGTGGCACCAAGTCCTGAAGAACTGCGAACAAGATGTTCAATAAATAATAGTAAGAGGTATAAGGTTGGTAACTCTTTGGGTCAAAAGGAACAGCATTGCGGCACAGTCACCAAATGTCTAAATATACACAATCACTTGTATGCGTCTCAGTAACGCCTTCCTACTGCTGGCTCGGCACGCATCGCGTGTCTTAATTGGCTCCACAATCGCCGACATCGATGACATAAGAAAATAATATTTATTTGATGAATCGTGGAGGTGCCCTTCACTCTGAGGTTCGAACTGCCTCGCTTAGAACGATATGTTTAATGTTAAGTTTGAGGAAATAGACAAAATTTTTGCCCTATATTAAATCAAGACGGAACCAATGGAAGACGTCGTATTATAGGGCAAGAATATTTGTTAGGCCCTATGTGAACGAGTGGAAGATACAACTGAATCACTTGGATTTGCTGGCGAGGATGAAATAATAGATGGTGAAAGGGTTAAGTTTCTAAAAAGGAAATGAAGACAGTCGCAGATAAAGTCAACTAAGACGGGGAAAAAAGTCTAGAAAGTAATTGCTGCAGAGACATAAAAACGGGAGGAGATTCACGTAAAATCATGGGGAGGAGGCCATGATAAACGGGGTAGGCTAGGCAGTGCAAGTTACCAGCCGTTACAAAGTGTTCAGCCTCCACAATATATCCGTCGATTCCATCTCGTCAGCGCCATGGTACAAGCCATGGAGAGGCAGATGATGAAGTAATCAAGGGCCGAAGCACAACCAGATTGCGGACTTGATTTTTTATTTCATTTTATTTATCTATTTATTTTATTTATTGATACTGTTAGCCCTATCACAGGGCCATTACAGGAGTGGAAGGTACAAACGATAAAATGCAAAAAGATATAAGATGTAAATACACACAGTTTTCGCATTTCGCTTGGTTTCATAAAAAATGCTGACACTTCACTAATAACTTCCCGTGCTGGCACGTAATCAAGACGATACACACGATACTCCTCAGTTTCTCGCACATATCAAAACGTTTTCAACGCAGTGAAGGAAGGCCGTAATGGATTCTGATGTCACCGTTTCATTCGGCAGTTTAAAAGAACAGAACGCTTCTTCTGTGTCTTCCTAGCATCCATAGACAACATTTTCGGAGATTTCTAGAACGCGTCTCGCCGAATTGTTTACTGGATAATGAAAAATAGGCGTTCTTCAAAAAATCCTATTATTATTCTCAATGCACACTTCCAGATCGATAGGCAGGCAACGTAGAATACCTACCTGTTGGTAGTAGGTGTGGTCCACCTTGAAGCGGATTTGTGCAGACATCGGCAGACATTTCTCAAAGCCGTTTCTAATCACTTTAGATATTTGCAGAGGGTTTGGGTTTTCTACAAATAAAATAGATTAAAAGGTTGCAGACTGTTTTATATAAAAATCCACATCAAAACAAATAAAACGTTTTATGCACTTTCTGGACAAACTAAGAACTGAAAGATGTGCACATGGAAGTACTATAGCTATACTGACAGCTTAAGAAACGCAGGGCGTGGTGCTCTGCTAACATTTCATTATCACGCCTCAGCCAATAAGAATGCGATCTTCCATTATGAATGCTGAAGAAGGAATCGCAAAGCTGGAAGCTGACCATAAGTCACGCCCAAACTGTCTTAAGTTGTGAGTGACTGTACCAGTTATGTCGGTTAAGAAAATAATTCAAGGTTGGGCAATGATAGGTGTCTTGATGTACGCGTATTAACACCCGCAAATGATTCATGAACGTCACACCCAAAGATTTGATTCCCCCAGAACGTGGTTCTCAAATAAGGTCTGTGGACCCTTTGGGTCCCTGGAGGCGATCTTGGGGACCCCGATACCTCGACCTCCAGACAAATCCAGGAATAAAACTTTTTTTTTATTATTGATGTTGACTGTCCCATAAAGCGAAATATACCAAACCATGTGCGCACACAGAGTAGTGTTGATTACCCTGCGTTTAATAGCTGCAAAGACGGTCAGCACGGATTTAGTTTTCTTATCTACCCGTTTTGAATTATAATCGTCCAATACCCGCTATTCCTTGATGGATGGGGCCCCCATCGTCTCTGTCGAACCAGAAGGGGTGCCTAAAACATGCGTGGTTGAGAACTACTGCCCCAGAGTATTGTGACAAGACTTTGAGGACACGAAACATTTATGTTGTTAATAAATGCGTCCCGTTATATAAATTGTGATGGATTGAAAACTTCGTTCTACTCCAGCAAGCTAGTGGCGTTGATGTATTAAGAGCCCCATAAACATTATGGATATGAAAAAGAATCGGCTAAAACTTCAAAGAAAGGTTAAACTATGGAAAAACTTAGTATTAATAGCTTAACTTCGAATGGGACTTTTTTTCTTTCAAGGCTGTAACCTAACTCAGGAACGCATGAAAAACCCCAGCAACTCTTATTTACAATATGCACATAAATGAGTCATTGAATATATCTAATTCATAACTGCTTCTCGAGAGCGTAGCTCAGATAATGAGCTGAGTGTAAGGACGAGACACATTAGGCCTGGTGCAGTTAACTTTTGCACAACTAAACGTTCCAAAAAGGCAAAATTATTTTCGCGTGGGTTCAGGCTTTCGAAATCTAGATGTACAGAATGATGGTTAAAATTCAGTTGATGCGTACGAGGGTTGCTCAGGAAGTAGTGACTTACATTTGCTTTCTTGAAAACTGTTATATCAAAATATGTTTAATCCGCACCGAAGCTTACTGCATGCTTCTTGTATGCATTACATTATTTACGTAATCTCTGTTCAGTTTTCTGGCCTTACGCTAAAGTGGAACAAGGGCCCGCATACCTTTCCTGTACAAGCTCATTTTCTGCTCATCTAGCCATGGCTTCAGTTCACGATTGGCGCTTTCTTTTTCAAACCTTCTTTTAGCGCGGACTTTGTTTAGTGGGGTATTTAGTGGCCTGTTTTGTGGCCTGAAGACCTTGTTTAGTGGTCTCAAGAGATTAAAATCGGATGGGACCAAATCAGGTTCATAGGGGAATGTGGATGTACATGTAGTAGAAAAAAGTTGCCAATCGCCTCCTGAGTTTGAGACCTCCGTGAGGACGGGAATTGTCAAGCTGAGAAAAGCTGTCTCCTCGATTCCTCACATGCGGCAGATGCGAATAACACCGATAATTGGCCTTGCACTTCTTTTGCTGATTGAAAGCTCGGGTCAATCGTTGGCTTATCATGTGCCAATTCGATTGAATACATTCATCTAGGCGCTGCAGCAAGTGTGGATGTGCGGCGGTAACAGGACGCTCTTACTGCGACCAATCACTCAACTCTATCTCTCCCCTTCCGAAGCTTTAATTATTTTACCCAGCATCCAAACAGTGTTTCAATAGATTGTATAACGTTCATGCATAAGACACACACGATTTTGAATCTTTCCCACAATTTTGTTTCTCCGCCACCAGAAACTAAATTACAGCTCGCCGCTTGTGACGCATGTCAGACACAGACTTCGAGTTAACGTTAACTTCATGTTAACAACAACGTCCTTCTAGCACCGACCGTGAAATTAAACACAGTCATGTAGGAAACATCAATATTGCATCGTGTAAATTTTAATGTTACTATCTCTTTTATTTTTTTGTTTTGGAGAGAGTAGAGAGAAAAAATATGGGGCATTATTTTTTGAGCGTCCCTCGTAGTAAGATATAAGGTTTTTAATTTCTAATTTATATTGAACTGAATGGTTTTTTTTTTGCTAGAGGCTCCGGAAATACAAAGGTAATTTTAAGACCCAAAGGTAATGGCACTAAACATGTGCAACTTAGACGTGGGTCACGAATGGCTAAATGTTCTGGAGTTTAGGGAAACCGCAGAATATATTAACTGTTGCGGTATGGGGTCCACTAGTTTTTATCTGGCCTCAGCTGATATGCACCCATTGCCATATATTTATGTTCGCATCGGTTAACTTTGCTAATAAATAAAAATTATAATTAACGAATGAGCTGGTACAAAGCATCTTTGTACCAGTGATGTCTTCAATTTTAAGCGCGATTATATGGTAGGTGGCCTTAGAATACCTTATCTAATATCAGTACAGAACGCGGCATTTCTATGCAGATATAAAACCCGAAATAAAGAAAATATAAAGCAGTATAAGGTACATTAAAATATTGCGACGTTAACTGGCTCATGAAAATGAGTAAGACACAACAGCTTGTAGTATTTTTGTATATAACTGTTACTAAGATTAGTCAATTTACGGCATGAGACCATTGAGTACAAACACACTGGGTTTCGTTAACTACTTGGGCCTTGAAAGGATGATGCTATTTATATGCTCGTAATATGCGATGTAAAAATGTCTAGCTAGACTTAAAAATGAGAGAACTTACTTGATATCTTATACTTATCGCAAAACTGGTGGCCCGGGGCTCTCAAAAGTAGGGCTAGAAAACTTAAAAGCACGACACGCGACATAATGTTTGGGCGCTCTGAACGAGTATGACAGAAAACGGCAATACAAGCACGAGTCAACTGGCACCTGCTACTCGGTACTCAGACGACAGTGATGGAATGACGCAAGTGCGTCGCCGCTTTAGCGATATTGCAAACATTCCTGTAGAAACAAAAGGGCGACCGGTAACGTTTCTTTGTGTTTTGTGGAACTCCGTCATAAAAGGCGACGTCTGTCATTCGCACGAGTTCAGAAGGCGATGTTTGCTCTAGCAGCAAAGTTTCGGTTTCAGGCTGATGAGCCGGAACCTCACTTTTAAGAGCCCTATCCTAAATAAGGCCGAAAACGTAAAAAAAGGCACATATACAAAATCGCGTTTTAGCATTTTGCAATATGATTCATATTATGTTTTCTTGGAATCCAAGACGCAGGAGACTTTGAGTTAATGACCTCTTTTATTGATGATCTCAACCATAAAAGTGGGCATGCCCGGTAGGACTGGTTCGTATGCATGAACCCAAAGTAAATATATATATATATATATATATATATGTATATACATATACATATATATATATACATATATATATATATATATATATATATATATATATATATATATATATATATATATATATATATATATATATATATATAATAAAGTTTAAATTCTTGACGCATTATAATCTGTCCCGCAAGTTGTGTATGCTGCTATTATAAGACACGCAATCGAAAGACCGATTCAGCGAAATAGTTTCACTCGCTTAAAACCCCATAAGGAAAACAGTAAAAAAAGGAGTGAGAACTCCAAGCTCATGCGAGCAAGATCATTGTGCAACAAATTAGAACTCCCATGTATACGATAAAGCGAGCCGATGCAAGAAACATTAATTAATAAATATAATTAACACCGGGAGAGGAACCGATGACTAAAGCATACTAGAAGCCCCGCCCGCCCCCGCTGCTCCGTTTCCTTTCATACACATAGGGGCTCCACATAAGCAAGAAATACAACCAACTTGCTTTTATCTTATTTGTATGATCTTCATCTGACCAGAGGTGATAACCAGTGTACTGAAGTTGGCACCAGCTCGTCGTAGGCTAGGGAATTAAAGTTCTACTGACCGAAGTGAGCATGATACTCATACGACGGCTCCGCCTTTCTATTCAAGTATTCAAGCGATTGGCAAGCACATCGGAAGATTGCAAACTCGAATTCCGGTCGAGGTGCCTCCAACTCGAGGAAGTCTTCTTGCGATAAAAGCGAGGTGTAAACTCAGTATTATAGACGTTCCAGAAAAGTAACGAAATACGTTATTCGTGACTGGGCAATAAAATGAATGCGCTACCCTAACCTTTCGTTACCTTGATATAAAAAGATCGTGTAACCGATACCCTCACCGGTAAAAAAGAAAGGACGCTATTTTTTGCTACGTTTTATTTTCTAATTAATACGTTTACTGTTGTAATGCTAGAAATATGTATTAGCGCCTTAACTTAAGATACATCACGTGAGCGTTAAGGTACTTTTATGGTGGGAGCGTTTGCGTGAGGAAAAGAAAGGCAAAAGTTTGGACGTGAGAAGAGTGAAAAAATAAATATCACTTGGAGGCTAGAATAACGAAAAAACAACTTTAAAGGGATTGTCCGGTCGAAACCGGAAGTACTTAACTTTTTGTGCTCGCTACGTCGAGGGAGCCTTCATGTAGACAAACGACATTTTTATTTTGATATATGATCTCCCGTTATTAATTAAACCTTTCATGAGCGTGTATCGAAACTGCACCCTGAATTTCGCCAGTGTCAATGGCTGACATCCGTAGCTGCTGCGTGACGTCACAAAACGCAAAGGTTTGTCGGATGGACAGGATAACAAGCGTTGGTCGATGGATGTCTTGTATTTTGTTTTGAATTATATAGTCTCCTTATGGGCCAGCGGTTCTCAGATCGGGTCCGCGTGACCCTTTGGGGTCCGCGAAGGCATTCTAGGGGTCCGCGAAGCCCTGCCTCATCAGTCAAGCCCGGCAATAAAAGTTGTATTTTGCATAACCTTTCCAGGTCAGCGAAAAGAAATGTTTCTAGTTCTCGGGCGAGCTCTTTTCGTGAACGTCAATAAGAGAGGTCTACTTCACTAGCGTCATCATCCATTTATTAGAAGTCATTATTATATTTAACCTATACCTTTCCTCTCCTCTCACCACAGTGCGCGGGGTCCCTCCATCATCTCCGCCGTTCCACAAGGGGTCCGGCTAGAAACATCGATGGATTTGAGAACCAGTGTCCTAGAGCTGCACCCTTACTGAAATACGGTTCTTTTGATGCAGTTCCCAAGCGTGTGCAGAAAAAAAAAAAATGTCACGCCTTTCCAGCAGCATATTACTCGAAGACAGCCATAAGCTTCGAGCAAACGTATGCCGTTTCGCGCAATCACAACTGCGACGGCCACCGAGCCGAACTTGGAGCGCTTCGCGCAATAAAAGGATGCAGATTTCGCCTCTGAAGCGGCAACTGGGTACACGAAGCGGCATATGGGTACACATTTCGGCGGATCCACTCGATCCGGTGATGAGCGGCTGCGGGGCTTTCTTCTCAGAGGCGATGACCCCACGGGTCGAAGGCGACCGGCCAATCGTTCAAATGCCTGTCGTCACTTGACTTGGATGAGCTATGGTGAATCGTAGCCACGGCTGTACTTTCACAAGCAGGTTTCAAACAGAATTTGACTGCACGCGTGTTAAATACAACTTCTGGTATCGTTTCCAGGTGTAATTTAGTTGTTGGTTTCGGTTTCGCTGCATAGCAAATTGATTGATTCGATCGCTATATGGATGGACGCGTTTAATGTCGCTCTGCACAAGCATCACACCTCAGCTTACGAGCCTCCTGTCCGCTTAGAGCTCAGCTCGTAGCTCTTTCTGTGAGATGATTGCTGCATAAGCGGGATCTCATCTTGACGGGAAACTCCAGTCTTGCCACTGCGATGATCCATTTTGCTCGTCATCGCACGTCTCGTTAGTGCGCGGGAACGTCATGTCTTGGCTCGCATGTGCTGCCCGGTGGTTGTGGCACCCAACCGCGCAACAAAAATCTCACTCAACCACGAAACAAGTCGAGTACAACAACAAAAAACCAAGCACGTTGATGCGCTCACTCGCAGGTAAAATTAATGAGACAGAAATGCTCGCTTTGTGTTGTGTGACGTCAGAGCTCCGGCGTTGCCACCGAAACAGCGTTTACGCCAGAGTGCGATTGAGAGTATAAATTCAATTTCTCATGCAGGGGGCATATAAAATTCAGATATTGCACGTACGATGCATCTCGAGGTATTAATAGCCATATTCAATTATTTTCTCGAATACAAAATTTGACCGGACAATCCCTTTAAGTGTATTTCTTTAATGCTGAGAAAAAGGTGTAACCAGTAACGTAACTATCTTACCCGGTACTCGGAATAAGTGACGCAAGTACGTTATTCTTACTGTTTTGAAAATGAAGCGAGTCCGTTACTACGTTATAAAAAAGTAAGGCGTTACCGGTAACGCCATTACTTGTAACGGATTACCGCCAACACGGCGTTTTAACGGAGGCCTTGGTTTACATATCAGAAAATTACTTGGGGTTGGAACGATATCCGCAGTTCTTCGCTGGGGCATGCTAGATGCACAGCATTGGTTTTCCACGACAACACTCCAGTGTTTAACTTATCATCCTTCCCATGCGACAGTGGACATCGCCATAACGGCCATAACGCGACCACGCTGCTTGCGGTAGCTTGAGGTTGGGGAGTCTGATCGCGAAACGGGAGCATTCGGCTACCGTTCTCACCTCGGCGATCAATGCTCGTGACGCCAAGTTATTAAGGCGAAAGCCTTGTGCGTCTCATTGTTCAGTCGACCTTTAAAGAGACACATGAAAAGAAAAAAATATTTTTTAAACAGCCGGGTTGGGAAAAGGAAGTCATAAAACGAATTTACAACGAAAAATAAATTTTTTTAGAGCTATATTTACGGCGCTATACGAATTTGTAGTTGGCGGCCACGGGCGCCGCGGAAAAGTGGCCCATATTTATCACGTGACTGGCCCCTATTTGTCACGTGGTACTTGCGCTCTTTCGGAAGCTTCCTATGGTCTCGAAAAGTTACTTATTCATCTTCGTTTGAAGTGCAACAAAAAACAAAGATTAATAAGTAACTTTTAGAGCCCAAATGAAGCTTTTGAAAAAGCGCAAGCAGACGTGATAGACCTGTGCGCCGGTCAGATGACGGCGGCGGCGCCCCGAAGCAGACGAACTTGTGCGGCGGCGGCGACGGCGGCGTGGAGAAACGCGTTGAAGCGGCGGCGCAAAACGCTCAGCGTGCGGCGGCGGCGACGCACAGGTCTACCACGTGACCAGCGGCGGCTCCCGCGGGCGCCAACTACAAATTCGTTTTGCGCCGTAAATATAGCTCTAAAAATTTTCTTTCTTCTTTGTAAATTCGTTTTATAACATACTTTTTCCATCTAGGCTATTTCGAAAAAATGTTTTTTTCTTTGCATGTGTCCTTTAAAGTTATTGAGCGAAAACACGTCGAGACACGGAAGGTACTAAAACCGGCGACACGAAAGGCAGAAAAACCCCACGGTTCGCCTGTCGACCACGAGATGGCGTTACCTGTGCCAGGATCGGCCATCCAAAACGAGTTTTCGCTCTTGTCCCTAGGCTGGCGTCGAACCAGCGACGTTTCGTTCAGTAAAGCGCGAAACACATGTACGACGAAACCGTCCGATCCGACGTGCGTGCTGCCGGAATGACCTTGGGGGCGAGGGTTTTCGTAGCACCGGAGAGCGTTGAAAACCCTCGCCTGACCGTCGTATTGCCTGATCGGACGTCGGATCGGACGGTTTCGTCGTACATGTGTTTCGCGCTTAATCGGGCGCGGTACTCCTCCGGCTTTTTTGTTTTTTTTGTTTCGGTATTCCTTTGTTACGGGCGGAGGGGAACCGCCAGATTCGTAAATCATGTGTCTGTCTTAATGCAACGCTGCTGCTGGCGTATCGGCTGCTGCATCGGCTGCTGCCGGCGCCAGTTTCTTTAAAGCAATGTGCGACACGGACGTGACCGAGTAGCGCGCCATGTCAGGCACGCAATCGTGGGGAGTCATCGCAGGTGGCGCCAGCAGCGTTACGCGCCGGGTGGTGCCGGATGATGCGGCGCCAGTTTCTTTATACTACGCAGTGTGCGACGCGGACATCTACCGAGAAGTTTACTGCTCACAGACAGAGATCTAAACATGTCTGACCTGGCGATGGACTACGAGGAATTTTGTGCGTAAAATCTAGAAATAACATATAAAACAAATAAACAGAATGTAAAAAAGTGAATGTGAAAAAAAGGGAAGGTGAAACAAAGTAAATCATGTGTTTGTCTTTAATGCAACGGCGCTTGGGCTTTCGCCTTCAAGTCGTCTAGGGGATAATGTAAGAGACCCTGTGAATTTTTGAATGGGATAACAAAGCGTCGATGTCTATGATTCGGAATGGTTGATTGGCAGGGGCGCATGCAACGACGCTTTGTAAGAGATGTGTATAATTGTCACATTAGACGTACAGCTTTTTTATGACTATGTGCGTCCTTTAGCCACGGTTGATCTTTTGGCTTTTTCGGATAGACGTTTTGTTCGTGATACGGTGTGCCTTTATAAGTGCTGTACTCTGGTACTGATCTTCCTCTGTTACTAAATAGAGTCCAATGTTGTACACGTTTCTCAAAGAAAGGAACGCAAGATCGTTCCTCGTTCCTTCTGATTTTTGTAGCGTGTTCCCGTTACAAGTTCCATTTGTGAGAAAGGAACTCGTTCCTGTTACACATATGGAGGTATTTCGCGCACAAGGTTAGAGTGCACCTTGTGCGCTAAATACCTCAATATGTTAGACTACCAACTAGCCCAAATGTCAACTTTACTGCTGTTCCCGTTACAGTTGAAAAAATAGAACGTATCGTTACATATACCTTACATTAGTATTTTGATGATTACGATATACAATTAGATCAAACAAAGTTGCTTTTGTTGTTTTAATATTTCCCTTCAAACGGCAACATACGAATTTGAATGCCGTGATGGAAGGACACCGGGGAAGAAACAAGCGGAAACAAGGTTTCATGTGTTGTTATATTCACCTTTAAAAATTTCAGCTTTGGGCCATATTCATCTTTCTGATGAGCGATTCCGACGAGTCAAATGTACTGTTGTACTAGCGCTTTCGAACAACCTCACACGTTTCAATTTAACGAAGTCCCTCGTTCGAACTTAACAGCAGTTGCTTTTCGATGTTGCTGTCCGCAAGACAAGCAAGTGAAGAAAAGGGTAGGCTTTTGGAAGGTCAGTCTTGAAAACTGCAAGTCCTTCTTCATAAAGGTTGGATTCGTCGTTCAGTTTGAAGGTGGGGTAAAGGGGAGAAGGAATAAAGGTTATTTTTTAACATCTTTTAAGTGACCAATGGTAACCTGGTAACCTGTTCTTTTGTTGCAACTGTAGGTCTCGTCTTGGAATTTCAGTGATGGCTGTAGTCGGCCTTAGATCTCTTGGTGATATGAGGATTCGTGGAAGCAAAGAAAGTAGCTGAGTTTGAAACGTCCCTCTTTTGTGTTTTTTCCTTCGCCTAAAAGTTTTGCTTTTTGGACCGCAGTTTCGGGAACTAAAAAAAGAATCGGTGTCCACTAGCTCTCCTTCACCCTACTGTGACCAAGTGAAGACCGCACAAAATAAACACTCAGATAAGTAACCAAAAAGTTAACGAGGTCCTGCTCTTCGTAAATATATTGTTTTTATACTTTCAGACTTTCACTCTTATAAGTAAAATAAAAATTACCCCACCGGACAAAAACAAAAGTAACACCGTTCCTTTTTCCGTTCCAGTAAAAACGTAACGAGTTCCCGTTCCAGTTCCACAGATGCAAAATGGAACGGCGGCGTTCCTTCGTTCCTACTAAAAGGAACGCGTTCCGGAATCGCCGTTCCGTACGACAATGATAGAGTCCTATTATATGTTTCCCCACAACAAAATATATCCTCAACCTTTTTTTTTAAACCCTTCTGAATTGGAATCAGCACCCTCTATTTACATGCAATCCGCTTATGAATGAGTGATTATATAATTCTGGCGTAGACTTCTTAACAAGTAATTGTGAGAAGTTCAAGGGGAGTTTATTAGAAAATAATACTAGCTAGCTATTGCATTTTTGTTTTTCTCTTCCGACTCACGTTCCTTCACCCCTCTACGGCTTGCCGACTGCACGAGAGCACAATAAACATTAATTTATTGTTCGATGTATGAACCGATTGCTTTACTTATTAATTCATTGATTGATTGTTGTCAAGCATCGTCCGGAAAGTTGCCTATCGAGGACCGTCAAATATGAGAATGTTATGATAATCGCTCGAGGGCCAGAGATTCCCGGGCAAACGGCAATAACCATAGTCGTGAAGTCGGCGACAACAAGCGCGCAAAATGCAACCGACGCCGTGTTTCGACAGTCACACGCGGTGCACTTGAGAGAGGCAATCTCCAAAAGAAGCTCGGTGAATGACAAAGTTAAAATACGTTTCAACTTAAAAAAGCAATCTGCGCTCTGGCACTGAGCATGGTTAAGCGTCATGCACAGTGCCAGACTGCTGACGTTTTGTTTAGGCCCAAAGATAATTTAAGCTTTGGTTGTCAGATCCAACCGTATACGTGGAGAGCAAGTTTGTCTGCTCCTTTCGCAGGGGTTGTGCTGACGTCAGAACGACGAGCTCTGATTGGTTCTGAGTGAAGGGTAGTGGGCAGGCCTTGAGGCAGCTTGCTGTGAGGCCTACCCACTATCCTTCAATCAAAGCCAATCAGAGCTCGGCGTCTTTCTGACGTCACTGCAACTCCTGCGCTAGAAGCAGACGACTTGCACTCCGTATTCTGAGGTTCGGCATTCGCTAGGACCTCTTTATTGTTCGTCGTGATTGGCTTACTCTGTGTTCTGGTGGAAACTTAGCTCGTAGACCTTGGAGAAGTGTGGTTTTTGAATCGTTATGAGTAGGTCATCTTGCCTACTATATATATGGTCACTGGCATCGTAACAAACGCAGGTGTTTGGTTATTGTGTTTCTGTTTTCGAGAATCACTCTGCGGCCTTCTTATCGGCTCGTGATGCGATTGGATTCGCTACGGCGTGATAATTAGATTCTCGAGCCTTACCATGCCTTGAACCGTATATGTAGAGAGTGTGGCCATTCGATGGAAAGTATAGGAGACAAATAAGGAGGTGCCATTGGCCGAAAGCTGGCTGGGCGTGGTCCAGGGCGTCTTCAGAAATTCGAATGTGACCAACCAGAAGCCGGAAATAATACCCTGGCGGTGGTCGCGAGAAACAAACCTGATAAGTGCATCGGAGTAACTCTCAGTGACCGAAAATATGGTACACGTGATGTTTGAATCACGCTCATCCAAAATGATGGTGGAAGAGTACGACTAGCGGAACGATCGACATAATCCGTACGCCAAGCGCCGAGGGCCGGGAATCTGCCGTCCGAGCGGTCACACTCTGTCCGAGCAAAACAGAGTTAAGCGGCGCATTCGTTTCTTACATCTTTCTGCATGATCATGATCGAAACATCACGTGCACCCTATTTTTGAGCCACAAAGAGTTACTACACTTCACTCTTACGTGCGTATTAAAACCATATACGAACATATACCTTTGATCAGAACTGTTTCTCGCTACCTCCGCTAGGGATTCTTTTCGGCTTCTGGTTGGTCAAGAGAGCATGCCAAGCCCTTTTTCCGAGTCTCGTGTACACCCTGGCTCTGCCCGCGCCTCCCATCAACCAAACTCTCTGTATACACGGCTCTGACCATGCCGTGCGTTTCTTAAATTGCCAGTAATTAGAGCTGTTTTATAAATTGTTTTACTGTCGCCATAGGGGGATATGTCATTCGACGAGAGTGGATGCAGGGAGTGTCTGCTGAATGATGTCTAAGTGGCGCAGTGGAAACTACGGCTGTTGCGAAGGGCAAGGCTCCCTTTAGAAACCGTTATACAGTGGCGAAATAATAATCCTTATTAAGTTTAACATGATGGGAATAACAGCGTCAAAAAACGGAAACCACGAAAGAAACACTTACGATAAGTCAACAGGTTCCTGGTCCTTGTTTTCTTTCTTAGTGGACCCAGCCTAACTTAGAGGAAATGATGGAGATGGAAGAAATGACACGCGATAGCTATTATTTTTTTAAATTTCTGCAAGTGCAGCTGGTTCTACTAAAGATGTACAGCGAACTAGGTCAGCTCACACCCCATGTATTCTGTTGGTCTCATTCCCATCTATGCTAAATTATTGCAAACTTCCCCGCTTCAGCACTTTGGCACTGGTTATTATTTTTTTGGTGCTTTTTGCATTTAGGTATAACGTGCTGAGAAGTCACAGATTTTGCTGCACGGCGTGTTTTGAACAGAAACCGTTGTTCAGAAGCACGACGACGAAGAACAGCTTGTTTTGTATTTTTGTATATTCAGGCGTTCACGCACCCGTGCATCCACACAAAAATAGGACGTCGTCTGCGTAGCACGTGCACAACCTCGCTTTAGCCTGAAGCCACCGAGGAAGCATTTCCTCGGCCTGTTCTTGGGAGCTCTTGTGTCTCAAACAAACGTGACTGAAAAGCTACAAATAAAAAACTGCGAGGCTATACATTTATGATTGTCGGCACGATATTTCGATAGTATGATTTTCTGCACGATCTGTCGATGCATACGAAAACAACTTGAACCTTTTTTTATGCCACCAGGAGTTTTATGCAGGTTCCAGAAATCGACATAAATTGTTTTCCCAAAAGGTTAACATGGTCCGCTTTTGGGAGGTTATTGATACAGTGATATACTGTTCCGTACGAAAGCAACTTTGAAGTTTTCATGAATTTTATAACTGATTGCTCTCGAGAACAGGATTCATTTTAGGTTGACAATTTTAGTTGAGGGAAGTCACACTCAACCTGAAATGATAGCCAGGAATACAATATACTAATGTTGACGAAACAGCCAAAACGTTTTAAGACCTGCATAATACATATGCTACTATTCCAATTCATATATCAGCATTTTTACTATTTATTATATATATATTATTAAATATTTACTCCTTTTATTAGGTCGTCCAATAGGGAATAAGAAGTGTATTACAGGTTATTTCTTCATTAATGCAGCGCACTCTGTTTCACGCAAACGCTTTTATGCTTGTGTGTATTGTTTTTTTTTAGTCTGGTTTTTGAGAATGTAGGCTTTATGATATTATAGCGACCGATCTGCTTATGAGTTGTCCAAGTTCAAAAAAGACCAACTCGATGGCGACAATTGGAGCGTGTAATACATATCACGGAAAGATGTACTCGTACATACTCTTAGGACATCGGGCTTCACGGTTGTGCTAACTTTGGTATAACACCACTAACATTCAAATTTTTTATCAATTCACTCTCGTACAGCCTAAATATTTTATCGAGGAAGATAAATGAATGCAGAGGAGATTTTAGGCGATCTCTGAAGATTCGCTTTATTTGAATTACGCAAAATTGAACCCGGGACAAGAAAGCGAGTCTTTATTGCTGAATATAAAAGTATCACCCGATCGATTTGATTAAATATTTAATGGCGAACACAGCAGTGTTTAAAGAATCCATGGGCTCCATAGCACATACCTGCAAAAAAAAAGACTAATTTCCTTGTAGATGTTGCTTCGGCGTACACACTAATTCACCCTCATTTTTGATGGGAAGTATAGTTGGGGACAAATGCTATATTGTCAGTAACTTTAAAAAAGCCGAAGTGACTGTTGAGTGCGACGGTGTCGGGGCTTTTCTAAAATTACGGGTTGGTTAATTCAATGGCACGAGATCAGTGAAGTGTTTTGATTGAAGAAGAATTATACACACTAGGGGGCCCCGTGAGTTCGCTGTAAGTAATGTATCATCCACATAAAATGGTAAAGAAATAAGTCGCATATTAGGAGCAGATGTCAGACAAACTCCGTACAGTATCTCGTAGTTGTAGGACGAGATATGAATAAAATGCACACTCACCAGTGTTTTTTCCACTGTTGCGAGAAACTCATTAGAAGCATTTCCCTTTTGACGCTGAAAGCATTATATATTTGACTTTTAGTAACCGGGATGAGATTCAGATGTTCAGAGTTTTAAATGCCGGGATTTCGCTCACTTGGTTCACGTGTAGTAGTTTGAGAATGACGGACATAACATGAACAGGTTATGAACATTGACATGAACGTTTGGAACACGTTAGGAACGTGCCATGGACGCTATGAGTTGTCACTTTGAACACATACACATGTTTTCGAACAGTAAATATTTAATCTCGAAGTCGACGCTTCCAACATTTTAGGTGGCTTCCGGAAGGTACGATTGAAGAATAAAATTCGTGTTTATACCAAGTTTTAAACGGATTGCAGGAACTGAAACGTTTGGAATACCGGTGCGTAAAGGCACAACGTAAAAAAAAAAAAAATTCTGCCCGGCTGAAAATTTTTTAACACTGTCTGTCCCTTAATTCGCTTTCCCAGAAATATATTTTTTTTCCGAAACGGGGAGGAAAAATCGAAGCGTAACTTACACCTTTCTGCTGAAAAAGTAAAATATTATATCAAAGAAAACGTTAATTTGTTTCCATATTAATACGTCCAAATAGGAACGTTTTTCGTGTTTTCGTCACCAGTACTTAAATTCGTAAAACTCATTTTCAGCTGCAGTGGTCTCCTAAAAAGCTGGCATCCTAGCCCCTGTTACGCTTAGGAAGCCAGGGATTGTATGTTTTCAAACATCTGAACCATCTCGGAGACGAGTATCGAAAAAGTTATATTCTACATTTGTTTCGTAGCGATGCGTAAAGCGTGTGATATAGCCCACAAAACATATTATATTGTATCGGGAATTCGAGGGCTCCTCTAAAATCTACCGTAAAAATTACATTTCTGTCAAAGTTGCATTTAGGTGTGAATTTTCCCTAGGGAAATTCAAGGTGAAATTAAAATCACGGTAAAATTCTAGGCGTACTTCATTTCTGGTAAAAGAATGAAAACAGTAAACTTGAAATGATATTGGAAACCCTGCGACACGGGGAAAAATAACGGAAACGACGACACTAAATATTAAATTGACACATTTCGGTCTACTTGTTCGTCGCTCGTTTTTCAGTGCCTGAGGGTTTAGATTATGATGTTTCCTACCCAGCTGGCCTGCATACTTTCCCTTCTTGCAAGTCTTGTCATGTTAAATTTCGCACGGTAATCTAGACGACCGAGTTAGCAGAGGGTAGAGAGCCGAGATTTAATAGAGCGAGGAAGAGAGAAATAAATAAATACATATAGAGCCAGCAATTTAAACTATAGGCAGACTGCTTGCAGTTTAATGACGACACCCCCTGTGCAGGCTAGTTACACGTGTGCATACGTGGGTTATCGCATGGCGAGAGGGTTAGTGGCCGCAGAGTTTGTGTAAAGCTTGGAGACGCTGAACGCTTTAGCCAACTCCTCGCACCTTGTATAGCAAACACTGCCCATAAGCCACGTGATCCAGATCAAACAGCAGAACCTACTCTCAAATATGCGCACACCAACGTTACTAGAACCCCTTAGTTGGGAAACTGCCATAGAGCCTGCTTTAATAAGGTGGCTCCGATCCGTACTCGAGAACCGAGCTAATCGCGATCGCAGCGCCGCCATTTCTCTCTCAGCGTCCACTTTGGAACTCCACGGCTGCACGTAGTGTCGGCGGGCAAGGGCCGGTGGCGCCATCTCGCAGGACCATCTCGCAGAAGCTAAGTAAAGCAACTTTCATGTTTCAACTCATCGCTAAACGGTGGCGCTGTTATCGTATTCAGCTTGCTCTCGGTGGACGCCAGCGGCCCAGGTTTCAACGGTGAGTTTCCCAGCTGAAAGTTTTAGTAAAGGCGCATTCACACTGAGCAAAAAACGCGCGTTGCGGTCGACGTCGACGCCGGCGTCGAAAAAGACGAAGCATTCAGACAGGGCCACCCGACGGCGGCGTCTTCTCGGGGGACCTCGCGTTTGTCGAGAGAACACGGAATTTTTTTATTCGTCTGCTTCGTACGATTGTTGTTGCCTTGCCTTCGCGATATATGCGCTCGAAGACAACCGTCTTCACTGAATGTACAACGGCGATGATTATATATACGTTTACATTGCGGTTATATGCAGCACTGACGAAAGGCACGGACTCGAGCGGGCAGCTTCAGAAGGTGCTCCTTTGCCGCGTTTTTGCGCAAACAAAGCACGGTGCTACGCCGGCGCGTCCGTAATTTTAGCACTGCACGCAGCTTGTGCGATAGTATTTCCGATGGAGAACTGTCGTATTCCGTAATGCTGGGTGCACACAAAGACTACACAACACGTTGGTAGTGATCGCTCCCGTACAGTCGGAGGTCGGAACACACACACCGCGAACTTCGGTGGCGGCTTTCGCGCAAACGATGAAGAGTAGTTTCTCGGCGTCGTACACGCACATAAAACACTGCTCACAGTCAGATGTTCCAATCGGCTTGCTTCTTTCCACGCTGAAATGATTCCAGCCTCGTTTGGCGAGTGCACGAAACCCTCGACCCATCTGCCTTTTCGCCTTCATTGTGGGTCGAAAATAAAAACAGCGAAAACATGTCCTAACCGGAAAAGGGCGACACGTCACGTCCGGACGCTCGCTGATTGGCTCAGGCGCGCGCGTCGAGGAAAAAATTGGGTCCAGAGGCGTCGTCTCCCTGCGTCGTCCTCCTCGGCGCGCGACTTTTTTCGATACAAAAATAAGCAAAAAATTCACCCCACGACGCGCGTCTTTCCGCTGTGTGAATGCGCCTTAACGTTGACGCACACTAAGGGAGGGTTGTGGTTGTGGCACCATCTCCCGATAGAGACAGGAAGCACACGACGGCATCGTCTGCTTTTAACCGAGTGCGGACGCCTGCTTGCTCCGACTATCGGGAGATGGCGCCACAAACACAACCTTTGGTTAATTCGGTAATCTGCGTCGGTGTCTGTCATTGATTATGTCGAGGGTGTTTTAAAGTTTCACAGGAACGGTGCTACGCTTTCATATTTCCCAAGGTAATATTCATAACTGGACAACGCATTTGATATTAAAGGGAAACAAAACAATATTCATCTCTACTTGTAGGGGTCGATTTGTCGGGCTGATATGCGGGCGAACCGCCGGTTTCCAAACACCCTATCTGCAAGCTGTGATGTTTGCACAGACACTTTTCAGGCTCGTCACAGTCATCAACAACTATCGCATAAATTAAATGAAACACTAACTTTGTACAGCCTCAGCCACAACACTTGCCATCTCCAACGCGATACAACAATAATGAAAACATTGGTATCAAGACATGAAGTGTGCGTCAAATGGACGCGATAAACTTTCAAGAAAAAGGGAAATTGGAGGAAAAGTGAAGCTGGAGACTTTTTTAAAAACATCTGTCGAGACCGATTGTGGAAGTTAAGTCAATTAGCTCATTTAGCAACTTCAAATGTTGTGAACCAGTATCTTATAAAAGCGTTTTTTTCTAGAGTTTTCAGGTTTGTTTTATAGATGTGTGTGGCGCTTTCTCAAGAAAAATAAATTTCTTCATTTGGAGATGCAAAATTCAAAAGCCAATGATGACCGATTACCGTTGGCATTGTTTAGATTTCTTAGCTAGCCTTCCGATGCATTGTAAGGGTCTAATGGTGCCACCTTAAAAAACTCCTAAAATATTGCGGAAGTGCGGTTTGTAATATAAAGATGACAAAACCCAGGCATCTGAACTAGTGGAAATTCAACACACAAAATAGTAATAAAATGAATACTCACCTCGTTTGAGAGAAGTGCTTTAACAGTGCAATCCTTGGCCTGTGAAAAATATAAAATTGCACTTTCTTGATTTCAAAATTCCTCATAGGCTTTCTGTACACCAATTAAATACGTAAAATAAACACTCGAAAGTTGGAAGGGGCCTTACTGATACAGTTCACTTATATTTGTATATTTTGCAAGTGCAAAATAGAATACACAATACTGAAGTTTAGAAAACTGAAATAAAAAATATTTCGCGGTGCCAATTATCTAAATACATTGGTGCTAAAGCCACTTGGGTAATGTTATTTTTTAATGAATTGTTTGCTGTTTCCGTTGTTTAGCTACCCCTTCTCTCCAGCGTTCTTTCTGCTAAAGTGGAAAGAGCAAAGGTCTCTAAGGAAGGAGCTTGTCCTAATCTACTCAACCTGCAACCGACTACAGCAGGCGAGCTTGCAGGTCGAATCGGCACCTAAAATTTTGTGGATATTTCCCTTTACTCTGAAAAACACCGAACGAACAAACAATAGGAAACAAAGCGGCATGCAATGTTGCTTCCCTCTGCTGGGCAAGTGTCGCGGTGAGCTTCCACAGCCTTTACTTTACATTAAACTTCCTGCTGTCAGTGGGAAACAAGTTCAACCGTAAGAAACGATTCATTAATTCATTCATTCATTTGTTTATTTTGCGTAGGCATATATTGGTAATAATGCAGTATGGGGGATATTACAAATGAGTTATAAACAAATTGAATGCTAAGAAATGCAACTGGGGCACTTTTTTCGATTCTGAGAGTGGAGACTTTCAGCTAGAAAGAAAAATATTTGTATAGCAATCCTAAAAATATTAAAATTTTGCAAACAAATATTTTGACATAGTACTTAAGCTGCTGGTGCAGCCATGTAGATTGTTGTGTCTAATCAATTTTGTGGCTAATCAGCGGCAGTGAAAAATCCGGATGAGTACTCCTTTAGAATAAATAATTTATTGAACTCAGAAATGTTAAATTTTCTTAATTACATATTATTACGTATTTTGAAGGAATGTCAAACTCACAAAAGGTTTTTTACATAATAATATTTTGAGAAAAGTTTGTTTCCTTCATAGGAAATTTTCTGATTAAAATGAAATTATGTGGGCCAGTTATAGAGGGCATTAAAATAAGAAATGTTAGTTTTTTGCTCAAAATTGTATTTTTTGTTGAGGTAGAGAACTTCCGCAATGCCACTTTACTTCCGGGACGCTCAATAAGTCGTTCACTCTTCACGTTTGTAACAATTTGGCTATGTTTGTATTTTCTTGGTCTATTTAACACTCTGAAAGACGGCTTTATTCTTTGAGTGCATATGTGTGTGCCTCTGCATGTATATCTTTGCATTTCTATTAATTGAAACTCTCTTTGGCGACTTGCCTGGCGTTCATTTCTCAAGCGGCATTGGATCCCTTTTATATTTTTGTATTGCGGTGTCGTAAATAAAATATTTACTGGTAATAATAAGTGTTATGTTTGTAGTACACTGACGTCTGTAGTTATAATGTGATAGAACACAGAAATAAAAAAAATAAACGAAATAGACAATAAAATGTAGATAAATAAACAAATAAAATCTGGAAATAGATAAATATATAAATTAAGCCTATTAAGGTCCGGCAATATAAGAGAGGCTAGAGCGAGGTATATATAGGTTTGGGGGGTCGGTTAAACATTTTTAGCACTTAAGCTGACTTGAAATAATTGTCAATAACTATAAATACGTGGTGTTTCTCACCTTTTGAAAATGATTGGCATTTCTCTTGGTGCATGGCAGGAGTTCGTCGCACCATTTTACGAGGAACTGTGGTACAAATTATACTTGCAACATTAGGGCAACCTACCAAGTGGGACTAGCACAATCTTCGTTGAAATTTATTTTGAGAAGCGCCGTGAATCTATCCCACATCATCCACCAGAATATGGAAGATATGGCCGCTATTATATTTTTATACTTAAACATGTATTTTCTTCAAAATTGTATATTTAAGAGATAATTTTTACTTCTCCAGATTTAGGTATATTAATAGAAATAATCTCTGTATTTAAAAACAAAACAAAAACACTGAACAAATAATTCACGGAACTTTATGACTTTTTTTCTTTTATTAGTGGCAACCTTTAAATACCTGAGATGTCTCTTCCCCCTATTGATTTATTTGGCTGTTGGTTAATCCAACAAGAGACTAATGAAGACAGCGTTGAATTAAAGTTGCACAGATGCGTTTACAATTGAAGTAAAGGTTGTTTTTTTAATTCGTAACACTGCAGCGTCCACTGCAGTCTTTCAGATTATAAATATGCATTTTGGAATTCAAAAAGGAATTAAAGGAATAATAATAAAAAAAAACACCACGCACTAGATTAAGAAAGTACGTAGCTTGTTTGTGTTTTATACCGAGGTGTTAATGTCCAAAACAGTCAGATAAGCCTACAGCTTGTTGGAGTCACACATGGTAGATTGGAAAACATGTTTATTAATGCAGAAAAAAAAACCGTAATGATTGCAAAAAACAAACTAAAAATAAAACTCTGTACAAGCAGCTGCCAAACTAAAAATAATTAAGCAAAATCTACATTATCACATTAATTTCATAAATATGCTTTCCCCTGACCACGGTTAAGTAAAAAACCGACGATATCCATAAAAAAACGAGCACAAACGAACCTGAAAAAATATTCAGTTTATCTTCAGCAGACTGCACAACTGACCAGAAAAAAATATAAGCCTATTAAAATACAACAATGCATACATCACGATACTCGTGGATTCTGACTGATCGATCCAGGGTCTTGGTCATGGGAATGCATTTCTCGAAACCATTTCGAATCACTCTGCTCATCACAGCAGGACTTGGAGCCCCTGCAAAAAAAGCATCATCCAATGTTTGCTCAAATTAGCTAAGATATATATCTTTTGACGTTGGAAATAAAAGCTTCATTCTCAGCTGGAGCACTTTCAGGAGAGAAGGTCATATCAATCACAAAAGGAAAGAGAAAAAACGTAAAAAATATTTTAGAGACAAATGCGCAATAATGGTTTCCATGGTGTGCAAGAGAATAGTTTGATACGTTATATATAAATATCACTCATACCTAACGTTTCGCTAAAAATCTTACTTTAAAGCTAAGACTTCTAAAAGTACGACCAATCCGCTCTAGTGCTTCCGAGGTTTCTTTTCGGCTTCTTACCACCTTCTCCCATCTTTGTGCTACGCTGGGAGATCGATTCAGGACTATAGTTAAACAAGCAAACCAAGCTGCTTACCTAAAACTCAAATTAAACATCGTAACTTTACGTTTGCTAATAAACCATCATATATTTTTTCAATTAGTATCACGACCTCTCAGATCGCAATTGTGACTTGTGACCTGTCAAGTCGAGAAGTGTCATGCTGTAGATCATGTAAGTCATGGTCAGGGATCCGTGTTTTTGTGATCTATTTTTTTACAGCCTAGGTGTTTTTCGGTGTCTATTTGCGAAGTCCAACAAAGAAATGTTGTTTATAAGGATTCGGTGTTTATCTTTAAAAAAGTAGGAAATGGCCATGAGAATCTCCACCCTCTAGAGAGCATGCATGTGAACCGAACACTTCGGAAACGTCGCGACACTGATAAGGGAAAAAAACAAAACAGTTCTCCCCTTCCCCCCCCCCCAAAAAAAAAGAAAAGAAAAAAAAACATTAAACAAGATCCATATAAATAATTTAGCGTGGGCTGTGATACCGTCCAAGCACCATGAAGCTGTTTCTTGTTCAAGGATGGCTCTAATTTGGGCTTCATCGGATTCCTCCAATATGGATTAAAACGGTTCGGGGGTTAATTTCTGGGGTTTACTGCAAATATCGAAAACAGGACCACCATGGCCTGTTTTCTGGGACATATGTCGAAATAAAAAGTTTCTCAGGAAGTACCAAAATATTTAATTGTTTTGCGTTCTATGATACCCAGGCAATTACAATCCTTGGAAACCTTACGATCTTTTGTCAAGAAAAGCAGAAATTAAACATTTTTGTGAATATGGCCTATAGGATTCAATGCGGAATAATTTCTAGAGCCATGGAATAAAAACTATACGCGTCCACAACTTTAATTACTGCTTAGTGATATTTCCTAATTATTTATCCAAAATTATCCCCATGAAACATTGCGATGTTGTTCAGTTGAAATTCTCATTTTAGTGCATGCTCCGAGGAGTTCAAGTCCGGGAAGGTTTGAAATTTCAGCTTAAGATAAAACGCGGAAGCGCCCACGAGGCGCAGCAACAATGTCAACTTACTTGCGGTGATTTTCTCACTGCAGGAGTGGTTCGTGGGAAATTGACCGGCGATTACCACCAATGCCGCTACAAGCCACCGGCTCATGTCGACTAGTTTGGCGCAACCGAGGCGTAGAGTGCTACAAACCTGGAAGAAGTGAATGTAATCCGATTGCGGGGAAGCGTCAAAGGTTGGCTTCCTGTGTATCGAATGCGCACTGAAACGACACTCGGGGTATCGATCACCCGAACTCAGCGCGCTCGGCCCATCTGAGCTAATGAATCTCCCGCGTCAAGGATGTCAACGCGCAATTTTTCGATACGTGTTTAAGCGAAATAGCGAAACCCAGGTGACAAAAAAAAAATCGCGGAAAAGACAAGGACAAGACAAAGACACGAACAGGACGCGTGCTGTTATCGAACAAGTGTTGAAAAGAGAGACATGGAAGCGAGGAATGCTTTGATTCAAAAAGAAAGTAAAGGATGCAAGATTAAAAAAATGCATCGTTAAACTAAATGAAACATTCGTACAAATATCTTAGAAGATACCTAATTAAAAAAAAAGAATTAATGCTAGTAATAAAGGAAGAGAAAAAGAACGGATGAAGAGAGGGGCCGGGTTTAAAGGGGCACTCAAGTGGTTTTTGAGTTCGGGTTTTGATGATGACAGCTGAATTTAGACGCCCTAAGTATCCCTAAAAGCCAAAAAGTAGAGTCATACAGTGATTATTTCTTTAATAAAAATGTAATTGAAGGCCGCCAAACCTCGGATCCATCCGAAAACGAAACCACTCTCATTGGTCCTCGCACGCTTATGAAAAGGATCTCGGACCAATGGCATTGGACGACGTTCCGTCGCGCAGTGATCCCGAGGTAGCCGCATCGGCCGAACCTCTTCGACATTCGAGCTTCGATCATGGCGGAGTTCTCTACGCTCGAGGACCTGACGCCGTTAGAGGTTGAAATTCTTCGGCGGACAGCCCACCTGGGGATGATTTCCTATGACGCCACTCCGACGTGCGATGTGGACGATAGCAGCGCTTCGGAGTCATGTTCAGGTTCCGAGGACGACGAAACGCAGACCTTTTCGGGCGTTCTTCGATTTGCGGTTTGGGCAAGTCGTAACCAAACCAACGTTTGACGTCGCAGCGTTACCTCTGGTACGTGATGTCAAGCGATGTCGCCACGTTGACTTTCGCCTCGGGAGGACGGGGAAGGGTGGTTCAGACATGTGCAACGAGCGCGTACCTACGACTGCGTCCGTTGCAACCGGAGCGACCGGAACGACCGCTCTACGCCGCGCGTACACACACCTGCAACCACTACAACAAGCGCAGCGGGTCATAAGCACGGCGACCGCTTCTAAACGCCGCCGTCAGCTGTTTCAGCGGCCCCTCTAAAAAGGGGACGCATTGCTACTCAATGCCGTATTAGTATACAGACAGACAGTTTTCTATAGCCTCAAGCTTTATTATTATTTTTTCTTGATAGGCTTGCAGGCTACAGTGGATGAAAAAAATAAAATAAAAAGATGCAGTACGCCATCTTGGACGATCACGACTCTAATACACGACATTGCAATAGGAGTAGTACAAATATCGCCACACGCCTTTTCTAAGATTATAAAAGACAATGTAATCTTAGCAGCGATATAGCGACATAGAAATATGATTTCGTGATCAGATAGACGTTGCGAGCGTTCAGGATATCTAACCCTAATCACTTTTCTCCGGTGATGAAACGCGTGAAAATTCGCATCCTTCATACGGTCCGCGCCAGTAATACCTTGAACTTGAGCACACGCATGAAATGCGCCAAAGAAGAAATCCGGGCGATGTTCGAGGACACAAATGCTTAGAAAGCACCGCTGTAGTCGAAGTAAACAAACACGACGGCACGGGCGTTTCTGCTGTCTTGAGAGTGCCGCCACGGCATCGCCGCACGAGTAGGTGGATCTTCCCTTCTAGTACGTGCTGGGTTATCATAGCGACACACGACGAAAATTCACAGTCAAGGATAGCGCTTTTACGCGGAACGATGAGCTTTCACCACGCCGTCCGCGCCGACGATCACCACCGACGCCATGTGGATAGAAGGAGAAGGCCGGCCGGCCCGCGACCGGCACGACCGGCCTGCAACGCGCGCAGATACGTGCGCTTCCGCGCATCCCGGGGGTACGGGAAAGTCACCCCCGCGGAGGAAGGCAAGGAGAAAACGTAGTCCCTTGCTTGTGAACCGATAATTATAGTATCGCGCATTCTAAACTAGAAATATTTTACGTGTTGTGAAATTATCATGCACAACATATTTAAATGACCTGAAAATTGTTTCTTTAGCGAACTTTACAAAGGCCGCCAAAATTTTCAAACATACGATAATTTCATTGGTCCTCGCAAGTACAAAAAAGATTCCGCACGTATTTTATTCCTGCGTGATTAATAGGCGGTTCTGCCTTCTAAAACTGAAGATACTCATTCACTGACACTTCCTTAACGCCATCGCACCAAAAAGTAGCTTCTCCAAAAACTGCTTGAGTGCCCCTTTAAGAAAAAATGTTGATGTAGCGCATCTCTTCCTCGGACAGTTCTACGGATGGTGTGCTGACACAGATGGTCTTCTCGATCTACGATGGTTTTGCCCCATAAACCTCTGCGGATCCTTCGCTACGATAGCGATTCAGGCCTTTAATTTGGTTGAACACTTAGTCGATGGTAGCACTTGTCCTGTTCCTAGATTTATCTCGTCTTTTTCTTTGGCACTAATTGTTTTCGCGATGTTTATCAAGCTAGGTCAACATTTACTTTTGGTTTAACAATTTAACAATTGGAGCTATGTGTCTTTCCTACGTCCCTTCTTTTCCCCGGCTCCAGGGTTACCATGTCAAATCCAAACGTTTTGGCTGTGAGTGAGGCACAATCGACATTAAAAATGAAGTCGGAGGGGGGGGGGGCAGTTTGCGAGAACTTGCGGTTTTTAGAGGACGCTCAAAATCGGCTTCATTGAAAATCTGTTTGATTTTCCATGAGGTTGCTCAGTGCTAACGGTTCAGGTTGTCTCAACATCGAGGGTAGTGAACAATTATCGTTCTTTCGTGCTTAAGAAAACAAAACAAAAACACGCTTTTTGGTTATTGGAAATGGCTGATATGAGAAATACGTAACACTCGTGCATTAAATAGACTCTGATTTCCGCGTTCTACGCGCCAAAACGACTCTGGTCCCTTTGTCCTACCACAGCGGACGCTAAGATCAGATGTAGCCAATCAGGCAGCGACGAAAGTGCATCGTACACGGCGCTTGTGGTCTTTGTAGGTTGTGTGCCACCGGCTCGACGAATCAGGCACAGAAAGCGTTCCGCAAATTATGCAATTATGGCGCCGCTTGGTCGGCTCTGTCTACTTGCAGCGTCGGCGGCGGTTGTATACTTAAGGTGAAAGTAAGTACGAAACTGTCGTTATGCTTTAGCGTTTTCTTTTTTATCGTACTCAAGCTAATCGGCAAGTAAGGGAAAACGCGAAATAAGTTTGGTCACACTAAGCTCTGACTACTGCCACTAGGCGGAAGAGGAACAGACAGAGGAGATGAAACAGAAGACGACCGACGTGTTATCGCCTAATCATGCGGCTACTTCGCAAAAGAAAACAAACATAAAAAACAAAGCATGAAAAATGTTGATGTCGACAACAAAAAATGATATTCGCGAATACACATTTGATTGTTACTGATTTTAGGAGACGGGCGCACCGGGTGGAATCACAAAGAGGGCACTCGAGTATAACGGGGGTGTTATGGAGATTTTGAAACCCCGAAAACGAACGTAAGGAAGTGTTTATTGAACTACTTCCTAAGTGAAACCCTCTTTTTATGATAGTGAGCGGGGAGTGATGTATCTAATGCCGCTCCTAGCTTCGTGAGGGATTCGCTGCTTTCACAGACGGGCGTGGGAATCTATCGATGTCGCACATTATAGCACGGTTTCACGCGACGTACTTCCGACTCGACATCGAGCCGGACGCCATGTTGATAAACTTTCGCTGTATGTTTTCTTTTAGGAGTGAAGGCACTGTTTACCCAGCTCGGTAGAATTTTCTTTCTGTGCATTGTGATTTACCGTGTCTGCCGGAGCAGTAGGCCTGACAACGAAGAATCCCCTGGCACACGAGTTTTATACATACCGATTCTTATTCGGACCTAAGACGAGCCGGGGATCGAGAGGACAGCCCTTCAGCGGCCATAAAGGCCGCAACAAATGATGCCACGGCGACTCGAAAACAAAACAAAAAACATTGGAGGTAAACTTGAATTTATGCAATCGAAATAAGCCCCCGCATGTTTTTACAGAGTTTTGTTGTCGACGAAGCCACTCGTTATGCTTGAGCGTTTCAACAACACCAAAAACGACGCCAATAACTTCGAGGAAAATAATCCCTGGAGAAGGGGAAAAAGGACAAACATAAAACTACAAACACAGCTCTACTGACGTCTAACCCAGGGGTTTCCCCAGGATTCTAATCAAGGGGGGTGTCCCAATGGCTCGGGGGGGGAATGGGGGGGGATGGAGGGGGAGGGGGGGACGGGAGGGGAGGAGGCGATGCGAGGCGAGGCTAGATAAAATATAAAACTGTTTCTTTTTTAGTCCACTAGCTAAATTACAGACGTCTATTAACCAAATGCTCATACCCGTAATCTATGTTTCCCTTTCTCTATATATACACCTGAGAGGTGGTGTTTTCTACTTAATCTATAAAAAGAATTTTTTTTTAGGTTCAAGGGGGGTGTTTAGGAAAACTAGGGGTGACACCCCCCTAGGGGGGTCTCGGGAAATCCCTGGTCTAACCCCTGGTTAGCTCAGTTGGTAGAGCGCTCCACTGAAAATGGAGAGGTCCCTGATTCGATACCAGGATCAGGCGGATTTCTTCGGTCGCGCACCAGTCACCCAGCTGTGTTTGGAGTTTCATCTTTGTCCTTTGTCCCCCTGGTTCCACTTCTCCAGGGATAATTTTCGTCATTCTTGTTTAGCTCGATTGTACCTTTGCCATTAATTTTACTATAATCGTAGCCAATAACTGATCGTCTGCGTCTAAAAAATGGCGGAAGTGGTGGCCGATGTTCATCAATATGGCGGAACACTGCTTTACACAAGTGAAGAGGCGTTTTGTGGAACCTCACTGTACCTTCAAATTCCTATATTGCATAATATTTATTATTGGAACTCGATGAGGACATTGGTGCGTCACCTGACGCATATTTTCCCGCTAACTTTAGCGGGGAAACCGTATGTTTGTAGAGGTCGCGTAACGAGAGGTCAGAATACGTCGATTTCCACCGCTAAACGTAGCGGGAAACTGGATTGGTGTCTAGCTCACACGACGCGAGTTTTCCCGCTAAATTTAGCGCGTACCTTAATTTGGATATAGGTCACGCGACGGCAAATTCCGGCTAAATTTGACGGGAAAACTTGATGTTTTTGGCCACAAAACGTATAAATTTAGCGGGGAAACATGCGTTGACGTATAGGTCACGTAACGCCGATTTCCCGTCAAGTTCAGCGGGCAAACAAAATTGTTGGATAGGTCACGTGACGTAAATGTTTCTGCTAAATTCAGCCGGGAAACTGAATTGGTCTCCATGTCCCTTGACGTCAAGTCACGCGACATCATGTTTTCCGCTAAATTTAACCGACGAGACTGAATTCTTGCATCGGTCTCATGATATCAATTTCCACGCTAAATTTAGGGAGAATTGCACAGACGGACGAAATTTTGGGATTCGGGTGTAGCGTTAAAAAGGATTTCATGCTCTAATATGTGTACCATTGTCGTTCGGAAAAAAAATCACTTGGAGCATTAATGAAGCTTGCTGCAAGGACGGCTGACCGTTCAGAATTCGAGGCGTCTTCCATTGTTCGGAAGAAAGCCTGAAAGCCTGAAAGCTTAACTTAAGCCTGAAAGCTTAACTCCTCTACTCATTTTACACTGAGCCCGTCACCCTATAACACCCTATACGGCTAGAAATTGAGGGAGAGGAGAATATGGGAGCGCGCAGGCGGACGTCCGGTTGCAGAATACTGGTTAGAATTGGTGGGTTGGCGGAAAGTTAGCTGCCCCTGTCCCTACTCGCTGTTTGAACGCGTTCGATCGCGAACGCGGAACGCTGGACGCCGACGTTCGGCGTTCAAAGGCGTTCAAACGGTGAGTTGAGATAAAGGCTCCGCGCTCTGACGCACCCGCATACATTTTAGTTGTTTGCTGAGATGACTAGTTCTATAAAAACGTTTTCAGAGCTCCAGACTCGAGTTTAGGAAAAAGCTCGCGAGGTATGTGTTGTTACCATGTCCCAAAGGCTACAAAATTATCCCCACACGTTCTAAAAATTCGGTCTTTCTAAGCAGTTTTTTTAGAACATCTTATCGCTGAACGGTATTTACTTAATATTGTCAGGAATGACCATTGATGAGGCGGTGAAAACTGTAGCAAATTAAACGTTTAATTGGGTGAACTTTGCCGAAAACAAAATAGAGAAAGGCTAGCGTCGCAAGCGTCGATGGAGGCGAAACAGCAGGATCGAACGCTGGGGCGAGACTGACTCCGGACCGCCACGCGAAGCACATTTTGTACCAGCGTGGGTTTTTGGAACATTCGGCGTAGAACGTTCAGCGAGTCGAACATTCGTAACTCGACCAGACGACAAGGTTCTCAAACTGACGAGAATGTGAAGTTGAAATAATTAATAAAACAGGAGTCCGCTCCTTGGAACCGAACCCGAAGCCTCCGCGGGACAGCCAAGCTCAGTAACCATTCGGCCACGCGCTCGCTCGGCAACGCGCGCGGCAATATGCAACTCGCGTCAAGTTCATTTTTGACTCTTCGAATGAACAGCCTAAGATGTTTCCTTCAAGCATCGGCATAAAATGTTTTCTGAATGTAACCCAAGGTGGTGCATTTCGCCCTTTAGTGTTTCAAAGACACCTTATTTGAGTAAAGAAAAACAGTGGGAACCTGATTTCGCTACCTACGACATCCGTCTACTAACAGAAGGCGTCTCACCGCCGCAACGGCCTACAGATGGAGGCAGGTAAAAGCGAGTACGCCCACACAGATCTCCCACAAGAGACGACGTTTTTAAGCAAATTCGACACGTTTTTTTTTAATGTAAAGCATCATCATGCTATATTTACTAATCAAACGGACTAAATGGTTACAAAACCATGCAGAAAAAAATATTATTTGTCAGGCGATTACGGCTATACGTCAACAGGTGCCGCCATTTCTCTGCTTTCGGTACACAGACCGCCTCAACAAGTAGGGAGTTCACGCTTTTAATATTTTGCAGTTTACTGGGTTTAGCAAAATCTTGGCAAGATACGTTAAGAAATTTATTTATGCAGTCCCTTAGAAGGCCCTCAAATGGAAGGACAGCGGTCTTTTACGTGTTCTTACAGACTTCATTTGCAAAACATGTCAATACGTGCACCAATCAAAACAAAAACGATGGGAGGTCGATAATATTTCTTAAAAGTGCACATAGTTATGCTTTTGTGTTCGGAATTTTATTCGACCTGCGAGACAGAATTTTCAACAGTCACTCATTACCTCGGAGAAAATTTCGACTACGGCGTCTCGACAGACTTGATAAAGCTAGATTTTATCGGCGCGTTCGACACGCTCAACCACGACATACTTCCGCAAAATGTGGCGCAAGCCGGTGTTTGCGGACTCTTCAGGCCTGAGCACACTAGCGACAGCGGCACCGTCGTCTGACGTCCCAACGCCAAGGCCACATTGGCCTCAGTTTTGCGGACGGTCACGTGAGAGCGCTGGCTCTCGCTATCGCACCTCCCGTCCGATTTCCCGCTCTTTCGTCGTCTGTTCTTCGTTAGACTCTTCCGTTTCGGCCTTAATACTTCGCAAATATCAGCATCGAAACCGCACTCGCTGCCTACATGGTAGGTGTCCATGATGACTTGGCGATCAGCGTGAATGTGATCATCCTAGCCTGCTCGTTGATCTGGCAACGTCGCCGCGGTCTGAAGGGAAGGAGGCTCAGGTCCGGCGTTCGGCCGAGTTGGTACTATCGAAACACCGAGGAACAGGTCAGTGCATTGCTGCCCCGGCTGCGCACCAGAGATGAAGTCTATTTTCGAGAGTGTCACCAAATCAACACGACATCCGTCACAACGTGGGCGACATGCGACAAGAGCCATGGAGGAACTCACTTGTGATTCCGAATCCCTCTCCTATAATTTCCCAGCGGTTGTTCTTAGCGTCCTTATCTGGGTAGTCTGGCTGTGTCTTGTCGTATAAAAAGAGAAATAGACACATAGTTTCGAGGAACCGCTCCGTTGGGAAAGGCATTGGGGGAAACAGGGATAGCAGACGAAACGAAACAACGCTACTCCCCTTTGCAACGTGAAAGACGCGTGGAGAAGCGGCCTCCGCGTTGCCATGGCATCGCAACGTCACTATCTCCGCCACCTCCCAATTGGCTCCTTTCTTCTGCGGCGAGGAGCGGCGAGCTCTGAACCGCGCAAGGACCGGTTGGCTTGGCGGCGCCGTTCGACACGCCGCTGCAGGGGAAATCTGGTTTTGGTCGGCAGCCCGCGGCGGCCAGCGTCGCGCGGCAAGCCTCCGCGACGCTAATGTGGTCGAGCCTTTGCTTCGGGCGGCAGGACAGCACGTTTCGTTACTGGGCGCACACAACAAGTCTGTTTTCACAGATCATGCTCTGATTGTTTCGCGGTCACGGCTGGTGTACCGCAGGGTTCGGCCCAACCTTGTCTTCGTTGGATATAAATGAGCTCCCCCATTGCGACGACATACAGACTTGTAGCGTCTTTGGTTGCTCCTGACCCGACTCGGAAGTTAAACTGGTCTGGAACGGTTGGTAAGAACACTAGATTTTTAATTTAGTTAACTGTTTGTTACATGGCCAAATTGAGAATAATATTGAAGACGTGATGTCGCGGCGTCTGTCCCGGCCTCTGTTCCCAAGTCGTCTTGCTGTGTCGTATCGGGCAGCATTCTTTTGTATCCTCGTGCCGAGTGTTTCCTTGCGGTGGCGCAAAGTGGTTCAATCGCTAGAAAACACGGCAGCCAGGCGAGAGATCCGTATCCGCTGTTCTATGGTGAGATTGCCAGGGTAGTATCCAATCTTACGCAATGGATGTTGCGCGGAACTGGTGTAAGCTTGCGCCAACATCCGCCAACAACGCAGCGACTGAGTAGGGTAAGATAGTCCGAAGCTCTGAGGGGCCGTTCGAGTCGAGCGGAGAAAACTTCTCTCGAGAGACGCTGTGTCGTTGCGTGCGTACGTGACCACAATCTTTTCAGTATGCGGACGATACCACTTGACTTGCTCGAACATCACGTCATGCCAGCTGCTGCACACTCCAGGTCGATTTGTCAAAAAGTCCAACAGTGGTCTGAACTGAACTGTCTCGTCCTGAAGGCATCCAAGCGGGCTGTCACGCGGATCAGCCGCAGTCGCACCACCCGGGGAACTCCCGCATGCAGTCTATCCGCCGTCTCTCTCGCTTCGTTTCCATCTATGCCGATTTTCGGTGTGCCGTTCACACCTGTCGTGTCCTTTGGAAGCATATTGGAAATGCGATGGCTAGGGCCAGACGTCTCTTGGGATTAGTGAGTCCGGGTCTCAAAGATGTATGGTCCAGCAACATTTCGCGTTTTATACACTGCTCTCGTGCTCCCGCAACTCGAATATTGTTGTGCAGTGTGGTGTCCATACCATATTAATGTAGCCGACCGCCCGGAGGGCGTGCAGCGGCGCGCGACACGGACCTTCTTTGCCCGCCAAAACGAGCCTTCACTGCCATATGAGGGTCGTCTGAAGAGCCTCAGATGGCCGCCCTTGTCTCGGCAGAGGAGAGTCGCCATAGCGAGTGATCTGCCGCCTCCTTGATGGATCGCTTAAGAACTCATACCTCGCCTCCCTTCCAAAGCTAAACGAGAGGTTAGGGCAACCTCAGCCCATCCGTGCGCAGACCCTCCGCCACTGCTCCTCTCCAATTCTGGAGGTGATTGAAAACTTCTCTACTGCCCCACTCAGCGCAGGTTCATCCCTGTCCTCAGACCGGACTGGATATGCGGCGTTTCGCCGCTCCTTTCCTAGGAATCTGCGACTGCAGCACGTTGGACTGCAGTAACAGCAACCCTAAACTTCCCTGTCGTTTGTGTGTTTATGTGTCTTTGTGTAAATGTGTAAGTGCGCATGTGTTTGTGCGTGCGTTCACGTGGCCGGGCGTGTGTGTGCACACGTGCGTGCGTGTTTTATATATTTTGGGTGGGGGTTGACTGGCGCACTTCTGTACGGGTTTTAAACTCTCTGCACAGCCGTGGCCGCAACCCAAGATGAAATTATTGATTATCAAATAAATATTATTATTATTATTCGTTTTGGCATCCTTGCTCATGCAGCCCAGAGGCTATAGATGGTGTAAGCCGCCCGTAATGAAGGGTACGGCCGTTAGCCTCCATCCATTCATCCGTCCATCCATCCAGCTCACAGAGTTAAAAATAATGAAAAGCAGCCGGCAATACCGAACAAGTACGAATCCCGGAACAAACACCAAACACGGGTGCTGACTTCCAACTTCGTCTGTGATTTATATTACAGGCTGTTGTATGTACCCTAGCCCCAGGTGTGGGATATGAATCATAGAGAAATATCCCGGGCTTTTGACCTCATGCAGTTTCTTATTTTGCTTTCCCTGTCTCTGACAAACACCTCTTAGCAGTCAGCGGTTCTGTGATATGTTCTGTCCTTCTGTTTCGTCCGTGATTTTTCGCGTGTGTTTTTTCCGCGCCCTTTGAATGCCAACCCGCCCCGTTTCCCTTGTTAGCAGGTGTGACACAGCAACCACCAAAGCACGTAATCTAGTGCACGGGGCAGGGTTGACAGTAAAAAGCAAGATAATTTATATTATTATTTAAATTGAAATTTAGATCGCGCCGATTTTAATAAAAATAGTTGTATCAGATTTTCCCACCAAATCATAAAAAAACAAAAATTTTCGTTTAATGTTTGTCTATTATGTGATGTTTGCGATATGCATTCGTTTTGTGTTTAAAAAGAATATCACCAAGCAAAAAGATTTATAGCGGGCTAAACAGGAAAAAAAAAGTCGGGACTCTTTTAAGCAAATCAGAGCCTTTAGCTTTCTTCTACTTGCCACTTCGTTCGTAAATTCAAATCAACATAAAAAAAAATCAAGCAATTTTAGTAAAAGTCAAAGCGATCAAGCTTCTTTTGTTCTGGCTCAGCGGGATCTACATCAGTAAAGAGTTGTTAATCAAACTTGTTTAAATTTCAAGTATTTCTTTCCTCCGCATTGTTTTCAGTTAATCGGACGGACCGATCAATCAATCTGTCATGCTTGAAATACATTTGGTGATAAAAAATCACCTTTTTTAGCAACAGTAATTTAAATGAAAATAATGTAGTTTAAATAAAATAAATCAGATTATAATTAAACAATCACAATTATTTTTTTAAATTTATTTAGAAGATCGCAATTTTTTTCTTTTTGGTAAAGTGTGTCCCAGCAAAAAACACTTACCAGGATTTTTACCACAAACTTAAGATCTCAACGTTGAACCCGCATTATCCTCCCAAAATGTGGCGTTAGCGGTCGAAACCGGATGCCAACATTTCAGAACTAACCGTTCTCTTAGTCAAACAATATTTACAAGTGATTTTTTTCGGTTCACTTTCATTGGGAAAATGGAATACCTGGAGCTGAATGGTGCTAGTCACCAAGAACTGTTCGCATTTCCCCATTGGGGAATGGTGCCGGTTCAAGAGGTAATTGTTAGCTGAGTGACATTCGCACATAGAGACATAATGGCTGTGTTCCAAATCTTAGCCCAATGAATCCGAGTTACTCTGGCGGGTCGTGTCACGTGACAACACAGATTCAAAAACGCTGTACGCGGGTAAATTTTAGAACGCCAAGGTACAAAACACTTACCGTGGAGCAAGGTGGAGTCAATTTTGGAACACGGCCAAGGTAGTTTAGGCACAGCAATAAGTGCGAAACGAAATTTGACTATTATTTTTAACCATTTGAGAGTGGCAGAATGAGCAATTAGCTTGCGTTTAGTAATTCGAAGGCCAGCGCGAGTTGGACGTGATGGCCAACTACACATTCGCACGATCGGACTTAACAGGCTAGATTTAGACAGTTTGTTGCAGTGCTGACTTCTATCAAAAACTATGCGTTTGAATGGATCACTTAGCGTGTACTTAGACCAGCGCCCACGTAATTACAAAGCTTCTTGTCGTGAATTCGAGACCGTAGTTACAATGCGGCAACATTTAATTGTAAGACGAAAACACATTTCGGAAATATGACATACACCGGTATCACACCGGTATAGCGCTCACTGCATCCGGCATTCCGGGAAAAGTTATCGTTCACGCGCTTGAGTCCCGTGTTTATCTCATCTGTCAAGAGCTGTGATAACGTAGGGCATTGTCTAACAATAAAGCAATCTTTTTTTTCTTTTCTTATTTAGGTGTCCCAGATTTTGACGCATGCTGCTCACAGATTGGTTTGCAAGACCCAGTAAGAGCGACTCTTATCTACCCACAACGGCATTCAACAACGTGATGCACGCAGTAGTAGTTTATTCATGTCTGTCGATATGAGATTTCGAACACACGCTAATCAAGGTCCGTTTGGCTTTCCAGTGTCTGATCGACGATTGTGTGCATGCTCTTTGCAGGAAGAGTGGCAATAAGTCAGAAGAAAAAAGAAAACGATAAAGAAAGAAAGAAAATTGTATATGTTAAATATAGTAAGGTTCGTTCGTATGTAGCTCAAGCATTGCAGTATTCAAACACCAATGTTGATCTGGTGGCTCGTGAGTCGTCTTGTATTAGCACGGTATTTAGCAATGAAATTGTAGGAGTACGTCTACTTAACTATCAATATGTTTCTAGGAGGCTATGCTTTTATTTCTGGAGGTCATAGTCCGTATAGAGTATCCAGTTCAATTAATGAGCCTACCAGGATGCTGACTCTTCGATAGTAAGGTAATAACTAAATTATGTTTGATTCTCATAAACACTGTGTTATATATAGTTTTGTGAAAGACACAGAGAAAAAGAGAGCATTGGTGGCCCTTGTGTCCGGGTTTCTGCTCCATAAGCAAGCAGTTTGCGTGAATCATAAGTCTGCTCACAGGTCTGATTGATTGGTAAAAATGTATATTAAAGTACGTCTAAAAATAATATTACATTAATTAGCCAAAAGAAAACTACAACTCTCAAAAACACAAAAAAAGACTAAACAAAAACACATTTACCATACGTCAAATAAGGAACAGTGCCGGTGAAAAATGAAAAAAAAAATCTACGGGTAAATTATCAGTGAGTTTTGAAAAGAGTTAGAGTAATCTCCGGTTTAGTTCACTTGAACATTTTGCGTGAAAGGATTCGTATCTACTTCACTGCCGTGATAAACACTCAAATGAAAAAGAAACATGATACATTGTGTTTGATAAGTTGTTAAGCCGACATAAAACGAGCCATAATCCCACTCGCATTCCTTTCACCTGCAACGAGTGTAGATAATCTTCGCGTGTGCTACTTAGGACATCTGAACGCTCTAGGAACACTTACATAACGAGTTATAAAACACAGACATTTGTTTCTAGGTCTATCCTCTTATAAACGCTGATTATTTCACACAATTACAAAGAACCCCGAAACTGAGGCTAGAGAAGAACAGCACAGACACATGTCAGTCTTGCCTCAATTTCGAGGTTTCTAATTATTTTAATTTACACCAGCTCGTTGGTGCTCTTACGTTTTCTTTTTATTGATTACTGAGATACAGCCACTACGAGCTCCTTAGCGAACTAGTTCGTTACGCGTGAATGAGTTGTGTAGCGGGGAAAGTTTTCGTGTGTTTCCTATCGCGCGAAGGTTACACCTGCAGCTGAAAGTAGAGCACTCGAACGTTTATCCTTGGAATGCAACGATAAACCGGCTGCATTGTGTAGAAGATATGATACGGGCCTTTGTGCATAGGGCAGACGTTAACAACATTTGCCAACATTGCATTTGCACTTTGGTCGTGCAACCCTTTCTGGGGAAAGGACGCTTATGTAATATATAGAGGCGGAGTTTTTTGGTTTGAACCGAATCCGCCTTCACCTCCCAAGAGAGCAACACGGGTGTAACATGAAGTTGTGTCGTTTCATAGCTGGTTTTCTCTTGATCCTAGTTCTCTCCGTCGACGGGTCTTCAGGTATGTAAAATATGTTATCATTCAATCAATCAGAGTTTTATTGTGTTTCCCAAACAGCTTTAGGGGCCTTTTTAGGGTTACACTTCACATTATAAAACAGCACTGAACTAAACAAACTACACGGCAATCCTAACCACAATACTATTCTTGAACTTTTCAAAAGGCATAAAAAAGTCCACGTGCGGGTTAAAATACTTGTTGTACGTGAGCATCATCCGTGTCAGCGGGGACTGGACTCTAGATAAGAGGGGTAAAAAAAGGAGTAGACCTATTTTGCCGCTGGGGGATATGAGTTGAGATTCTACTCAATAACGTTGGGGAATCAAGAACAGAATTGAACAACTTATATAAAAACACCATGTCGCGAACTAGTCGCCTAGTTGAAAGAGGCAAAAGACCAAGAGTGCCCAAAAGAAGCACATAATCATAAAAAACACTCCGTCCAATGTGGCGATCGTAGACAGTTCTCACAAGTCGTCTTTGTATGCACTCCAACCTGAGCGCCTGACTGAGACCCAGAGAATTCCATACCGTAGAACAAAAGTCTAACCGTGATATAACCAAAGCCCGAAAAAAGGTTCAATATACAGTTAATTCCGGAAGTCACGGGTAATGCGTGCAATTATCCCCAGGATTTGCAAAGAATCATTAATAACCTTTGAAACATGATAGTTAAAGTTCAGGAGTGAATCGAACAAAATGCCAAGGTCACGCACAACAGAAGATCTTGAAATTTTAGAGCCGTCTAATGTGTAAGGATGAGCGACAACATTTGCCTTACGGGAAAAAGAAACGACCTTAGTTTTGGTAGGGTTTAAAACCAGCGAGTTCGCACAGCACCACAAATAAATTGCATCAATGTCTTTTTGTAACAATTCACAGTCCACAGGCGTGTGGATACTACGATAAATTTTCACGTCATCAGCATACTGAAGTATCATTGAGTCACTCACACTAGTTACAAGATCATTTACAAAAATATTAAAAAGCAAAGGTCCAAGGTTCGACCCTTGTGGTACCCCAGAGCTCAACAGATAAGGGTGATTTGAAATATTTGCTCAACTTGCTTTCACCCGTTGGTTATAGCAGTCATTTTTTGCTTAAAAGGATAAGAAGGAAACTATGGAAGAATATACATGTGAAATAAGGTTGAAAGTTTTAAGAGCGACAAGTTAATCGCTTTTCTGTTTTCTACGTGATGATAAAGCATGAATCGCCGAAGACCCTAGTTTTCTTGGGTCAATTAAGTATGATGCGGAGGGTATGCAGTTCTGACAATCCTTATACCTACTTACTGATAAAATTTGTCTCCAAAAATTACTTCTTAATATTTTTAGAAATCAGTGCAACGCAAACCAACTCGTTCTTCAAAGAAGACTTCATTCTTTCTTATACTCTGCAAAGTGTAGCCTAGGCCAAAGGAAAATTGTAATAGACTGCTTAAAGTGAATAAATGTGAACTTTCATATTTATGTTTATAATAAAGAAAACACAATTTTTGTCTCTAGGCTAATTTCATCATGTTTATTAACTTAACAGCAACGTAGCAAAGTAGATTTGCTTCGCTACGTTGTTACGCGGAGGCGATCACTAAAATGCATCTCAACACCCTTCTTTTGATAGAAGGGTGGTGTGTCCATTTTGATAGCGGACACTGGTTTCGAGATTGCACCCGAATTTTCTATGATTACAAACGACTACGAAGCATTATGCATACGCAAAAACCTTGAGGTGTGTTGTGTTATCTACCGACCACCAAATGGAAATGTATTCCAGTTCTTTGAATTGTTAGATAAGCTATTTACCACTATCACTGAAGTGACGTGCAATTTCACCCTTGGCGGTGATCTAAATATTGATATGCTTGATGTATCGCGCAACCAGACTGAACTTTTATTATTGTTGTCCGCAAATAGTCTTCATACTGTAATATCTCATCCCACACGTATCACAACATCATGTTCTTCCATGCTCGACTTGTTTATCACAAATCAGGAAAGCTCTGATGTTACTGCTGGGGTGCTGTGTTCGGACCTGAGTGATCATTTACCTATATTCATGCTGCTTCATAAACAAAATCTGTCATCAAAAACTAAAAGCAATGAGGCTCCTCCCCGAGATATGTACAAGATATCAACGAAAAAACACTGCAGGCATTTAGACGGAATATAGAGACAACAAACTGGAGCAGTATATTCGACATTGCTGATGTAAATCAAGCTTACGACAAATTTATCGAGGTTTTTAAAAATATTTATAGTATTTCATTTCCATTAAAACTACGTAAGAACAATAAACGTGCGCGCAAACCATGGATTACTGGGGATCACTTAAAATCAATGCGTATCAAAGCTTGCTTATATAAAGAATTTTTAAAATCCCGAAACCTAGTTGTGCTTGCAAAATTTAAGACGTTGAGAAACCGTCTGAACGCAGATTTGAAGCGTTCAAAACGTACCTACTACAACAATTTTTTTGACTCAGAATGTATGAAGCACTCGGACTTAATTTGGAAGAGGCTTGGTGCTCTCTTAGGTAAAAGAACAAATTGTACTAAAATAGAATCTTTAAGTATTGATGGAATAGAAAAATCTGGTTCTGCACTTTCAGATGCTTTTAATCATTTTTTGTAAACGTTGGGTCAGGAACTTACTGTAGTGACGCAGGAAATAATATACCAAGAGTTTCTGAGACAATATTTTTTTATCCTGCCGATGAACACGAAGTTTATGCGGCGATGGCCAATTTACGCAACAACAACAGTTGCGATGTTGATAACATAAACATTAAACCTGTTAAACTTGTCATAGATATCATTGCGCCTTGTTTAACACATATTTACAACCTTGCTCTGACATCAGGAATATTTCCCATGGGTATGCAGACCGCGAAAGTAACAGTATTGTTCAAGAAAGGAGATAGAAATTGCATAGGGAACTACCGACCTATTTCTATTCTTCCCATTTTCTCAAAAGGCCTCGAAAAAATTCTGCACACGCGAATTACAAATTTTTCAAATAAGCATAAACTCCTAATTGACTCTCAATTTGGTTTCAGGAAATTCAGGTCAACCGAGTGTGCACTCTTACACCAAAAAGAGATAATACTGGACAATTTAGAAGAAAAGTTGTCAACAGTCGGTATATTTTTAGATTTCAGTAAAGCGTTTGACTGTCTTGATCATGGTATTCTTTTAGATAAATTATTTTTATATGGTTTTCGGGGTGTTTCCTTTTCTTTGTTAAAATCATATTTTCAAAGTCGTCGGCAATATGTTTCAATCAACGACCATATGTCCTCTTTGTTAGGTATTAATTCTGGTGTTCCCCAGGGAAGCATTCTGGGACCACTTCTATTTCTTTTTTATATAAACGATATTGTAACTATTGACCCTGATGTAAATTTTATAATTTACGCAGACGATACGAGTATAATCATTTCTGATAAAAATTATGAACACCTTGTTACCAGAGCAAATATTGTTCTATCTAAATTAAAATGTTGGTGCGAAATTAACTCCTCCTTATAAATACTAATAAGAGCAAGGCTGTAATATTTCAACTACAGTCTAGAACTCAAGCAAATTTATTCCTTCCTTTCAAATATGGTTCCGATATTATTCATTGTGTTGAAAATGTCAAAACTCTGGGTGTATTTTTTCCTTTAACATGTCCTGGTCTGAACATGTTAAATATGTTCGCACTAAACTTTCAAAAATAGTTGGAGTAATAAACAAATATAGAAACGTTTTACGCGCATCTGATAAAGCGCATCTGATTTGGGGATCCACTGGTTTAACCAACTTAAATTTGCTCCGCGTGCTGCAGAAAAAAGCTCTTCGTGCAATAGCCAATGTTCCTACGACCTCACCATCATTGCCTCTCTTTGATAAATTTTCCATAACCGACGTGTCAAAACTTTACAGTCAACGCTTAATATTAACGTACCAATCGGCCCTAAAAGGTAAATCCGAAACATTTCTGAACCTCGCTGACCTTCATTTGCAAATTCCAATTTATCAAACCCGTCAAATACATCCATGGCAAATACCAAAATCACGTACGAACTTCGGACATCAAAGAATTAAACATGCACTCCCTCACTTACTAAATCATATCGCATCGCTAGAAATTGATATCACTTCACTTAATAAAAATAGCATCGTTAACATTGTATAAAAAAATGCTCATTCTATGACTCATTAACATTGTATAAAAATGCACATTGTATTTTTTTATTTTTGTTTGTTTATTCGATGATTTCTTTTTGCGCTGTCTGCCATGTAGGGATGCCAGGGGCTCGTCAAGCTGCATATAAGCAGCTTTTTCCCTTGGTATCCCCCATCATGTGATGGGAAATAAAAGTTGATTTGATTTGATTTGATTTTATATTTTATTTTGTGTAGTCTACACTGAAATGTTGCCGGTAGCAAGCCGTGTCTCCCAATAACTATAAAATATTTAGAAGAATGCGCATCAACAATGTTGGGAATTCGTCTCACTTTGTGTCCCAACCTTAAGCGCAGCCACGGTGAGTTTTATAACAAAGTTTTATCCTCCCTATGTGGATTTGATCTTGTAAAAAGAATCAAGGTGGGCTGTTTTAACACTTTCATGTACAGATGGTAACGGTAGGTCGTAGATATTTAAATGCTTATTTATACATAAAGTCGACGGATGCTTTTTTTTTTTTTGTATTGGCATATTTTGATGATTTGTTTCGAACGGGCGCTAAAACAGGCGATTTCGGCTGAAGAAGCAATGAAAAATTAAGAGTTGAAGTCTAAGAGGGAGGGACAAAGACGGTTCTAGTTCAAAAATGTCCGGAAATGTACTGTTTTTAAGTAATAACACATTTGTTTTTTTAACGTCTACGAATGTTTACAGATGTATTTCGATTTCAGACGATTTTGTATTTCGACACGAACGAATATCTTTTGTGGTTTTGGTTAAAGCCACAAAGTTTACGGCTTAGATATGCTTTTTGTTCCCGGGCTCAACATATCGCGATCTTGGGGAGTCTTGGTTTCGGGAATAATTCGCGGGCACGAAATTTCGCAAAATTGAAGTGATATGCTATACATACATTCCTCACAACAGGGAGATACATTTGCGATATCAGATTGTGAAAATATTGTTTCTGGTAACGAAATTCGCAAAAAATAATATTTTCTAAGATTGAGTGATTTACGTGGGAGGATACATAACTTTAAAGGGCAACTCTGCTGATCGATTGTTAATGAAGAGATCACTATACTTCAGGGATAAAAAAAGGACTTCTATAAACATTTACAATGCAAATCCGTATCAATTTTTTTATTACTCGCATCCAAGTCGTTCTTTCGGCGAGCAAGGAAATCCGTTCCTTTAAGAATTTACTTTAAAGGACGGTGCGGTGCTGGCACCGACGCCACTACGTCACCGGCATGACCTCGTTCGCTTTTTTACGATACGTTTAAGATAACATCGTCGTCTTAGTCTCAGACGGAGCACCTGTCTGCGACGACGTATGTCGGTGTCGCCGGTCTGTTCCACATCTTCATCGTAAAAACGGAGCCCGACCATTCGGTCGGGCCCGGTTGGACCCAAAGTGGAGATGTAAACAACCTAACGTTGTTTGCGCCGTGACTGTAAAGCGAAATTGCGGGCCTCTCACCACAAACCACGTAATCGTTCTGTACGATAGTGTACTCTATTTCTGGAGACTAGACGACAACACAGCTGCAGATAATCCTACACCGTTGGGTGTTCGGACCATCGGACATATATACCTTTAGTGGCATTCATGAAGTTGATAACTTTCGAGAAACGCCATATGCGGATATCAGTCCGGACCACTTCCGCCTTCCCCAGCACTGCGAACGAGACGCTTTTGCTGGAGGACACTGTACGCCATAGAGTTATTATAATTTGCGCTAGAGGTTCAATTGGAGCTAGTGTCTATGCGACTTGTACGACTTCCGTGACGCATATTGAAGCACACAGCAACCAGCCTACTATTTGCTGTGCTTTTGTGCATTCCAATTGGAAAACGCGCGTACATTTTGTCTTTTCGCCGGAAAATAACATGGAACACCTTTGTTCTTTGGGTCGTACCGAACAGTATGTATCTTTATTAACATTGTAAAACTGTAATGAATTTAGTTAGCTCATTTTTCTTGATCAGGAAACGATGTTTCACTTCGCTATATTTCAGAGCCAAACCTGTGTTCCACAGCAGGTGCGTAAAAACAAGAGACGATTCTAAGCAAAATAACAATCGAAAGGAATATACAATGCGTTGAAGGCTAGCCAGTATTCCGTTGACGCTTATATATTGCTAATATGCCAGTTCTGTCACTATATGAAAATGACCCCGTCGTGCATCTTTACCACCGGTTAAAAACATACAAAACGTAACGAATAAAGTACGCGGTCTGTGAAAGGTGTCTGTTTTTACAATTTTCGCTACCTGGCTGCTTTTACCGGGCACTTTTTCTTAAATTTTGAGTGTGCGGGTGATGTTTTGAATATAGAACAAGCATCTTCGCACCAGAGCCCAAAAAATAAAGCACTGCTTACTTATTTAAATTCGGAATATATTACGTGGCCTTAAATTAAGTTTGATCGTACATGAGTGCGATAGTGATCCAGTGCTACTGCGTAGTTCTTGCCGTTTTGCTTTTCTTTCCGGATCTCATTCTTTCGTTTTGCACGTATATCCCCCCAGCTGAAAAGCGCCGACGTCGTGATCGCGTTAACCGTGTCCGACAGTGCACATGAATACATGTACAAAGCTGTTTTAGCACCGTTTTTCATGCAATGATTTGAGAAAAAATTACTTTTTCGACCAATTATTTCATCTGCCTGACTAAGAAATGTTCCAGGCTACCTAGCACGTACGAAGTATTCTGCATATTTCCTCGCGTAATCGAGCGCAAGGAGAAAATGCACTCACTATTTCCCATAGACATGCAGTACCGGAGGTCAATTTTCACCGGGTTGCTGTCTGCTTCAATTCGGGACAGCACACTAGCGCCACCTGAACCTCTAGCGTTCCTTTTAATAATTCTACGATCCCATTCAGCGAATCCAGTGGCTCCAAAATAGCAGCGTCACGGAGCTCGTCATGTCCTTTGTGCGTTTGATATCACCGAGTAAACCAATCACATACCAGTGAATGCGTCGCGCGATTAGTTTACCCGGTAATAGCAAATATACAAAAAGAACGAGGGCAGTGACGACTCACTTTTGAAACGGTTTCATTGGGTCCATAGGATCGCAGCGTCGACTGCCCTATTTAAAAATCTCATTTGAATGAGAAATTTCTGCGTCCAATAAACACATTTGAATCATACAAGATATATAAGAACATATAAGAACCATATATGAACTACTGGGTGTTTCAAGGAGCGGCCAGGCTCTTTAAATCGACCGCAAAATTTGGTTTCTTAACCTATCGCGCTACGACTTTGTGCAGCGTTGCCCACAGATGGTGCATTTTTTTTGTTGTAAAATTTGCAAAGAGCGAACTTCCTTGAGGAAAAAGTAAAGACAGAAAAAGGCTTAGCTCCTATGGAAACGCAGCGAAGCCACCGGTTTTCAAACAATACGGCGCCGTTTCGCACGGGAGACAAGAGATGGCGCAAGCGGTCGCGACGCCAACTGCCGCCAACGAACGAGCATACGGCGCCGAGAGCCGGCGTCTTTAGCAGACGATCCTTTCGACTCAAGCGGCGCGTGTTCCGCAGGTGGCGACGGTCGCAGAAACAAAAACATGCGCGGTAACAACTAGGAACTGCAAAGCAGACGACATCAGTACCCCGAAAAAAACTGTCGGAATATCCCGACAAATCATTTTTTTAATCGATTATGTGTCCATTCAATATGTTTTATCAGTAAGGATGATAAAATAATGCATTGGCAACTGATATCAGAAAAGCTCGCGTCGCTTTTGAGTCAAAAGATCGTCTGCTAAAGACGCCGGCTCTCGGCGCTGTATGCTCGTTCGTTGGCGGCAGTTGGCGTCGCGACCGCTTGCGCCATCTCTTGTCTCTAGTGCGAAACGGCGCCGTATTGTTTGAGGACCGGTGGCTTCGCTGCTTTTGCATAGGAGCTAAGCCTGTTTCTTTTTTTACTTTTTCCTTGAATAAGTTCGCTTTTTGCAAATTTTTGCAAAAAAATGCACCATCTGTGGGCAACGCTGCACAAAGTCGTAGCGCGATAGCTTAAGAAACCGAATTTTGCGGTCAATTTAAAGAGCCCGGTCGCTCCTTGAAACACTTAGTATATAAGAACCATAGAAGAACTATATAAGAACATATAAGAACCATCGAAGAAACTTGTGGTTCTTATATGTTCGTATATATCTTGTATGATTCATATTTGTTTATTGGACACAGCACATTTCTCATAGAAATGGCTTTTTCACTAGTGTGAGGACGTACTATAAGTGAAACGGAGTATAGGACGTTCATTCTAAAGTCACTGGATCTGGGAAAGAAGCGGCATTGCCTTCCCACCTGATAGCCGGATACAAGCAAATCCCGACATACAGACGACAAAACCTCTCAAGGTGATTGGCTCATCCTTGCCGGTTACCATGGTGATCGCCATTTTGATCCCTTTCAAAGCCTTGCAGCTCTGAAAAGGTCGTCGAAACCAGTCGCACCAAGATCGCTATGGAGCATCATCGTACTGAAAGCGTTCCTCGGCCAGTATGAGCGGTTTAGGCACTGTGCATACAAGAAACTTATTACTCGTGCTTATTTACCCAGATCTCTTACAATTATATTGCTCTTCTTGCGTGTTTCAAGACAGTAAAATTATTTTTCAATGCCTCCAAGCACTGACGTTGCATGTCATGGCTGTATGAAGATGTACGGCATCACACGCGGCGTCGGTGCTTGTGGGTATTGAAAAATAATTTTACTGTCTGGAAACAAACAAGAAGAGCAACATAATTGTAAGAGATCTGGGGAAATAAGCATGATTGATAAGTTTGTTGAATGCACAGCACCAAAGACGCTCATTATTGGCCGAGGAACGCTTTCAGCACGATGATGCTCCATAGTTGTCTTGGTGCGACTGGTTTTAATTACATTTTCGAAGCTTCGAATCTTTGAAAGGGTCCAAAATGGCGATCACCATGGCAACTGGCAGCGATGAGCCAATCATCTTGAGAGGATTTGTCATCTGTATGTTGGTATTTATTTCTATCCTCCGAGCAGATGGGAAGGCAATGGCGCTACTTTCCCGATCTAAAGTCACTGGACCCGGGAAAGTAGCGCCCTTCCCTTCCCACCTACTAGCCGGACAGAAACAAATACCAGCGTACAGACGACAAAACCTCTCAAGATGATTGGCTCATCGCTATCGGTTGCCATTGGAATCGCCATTTTGTACGCTTTCAAAGCTGCACAGCTTCAAAAGGGTCGTCAAAACCAATCGCACCAAGGTCGCTATGGAGCATCATCGTACTGAAAGCGTTCCTCGGCCAATATGAGCGGTTTAGACACTGTGCATGGAATAAACTTGTTACTCGTGCTTATTTCTTCAGATCTCTTAAAATTATGTTGCTCTTCTTGCGTGTTTCAAGACAGCAAAATTATTTTTCAATGCCTCCAAGCGCTGACTTTGCGTGTGATGGCGGTACGAAGATATACGGTATCACACGCGGCGTCGGTACTTGGGAGCATTGAAAAGTAATTTTACTGTCTGTAAACACGCAAGAAGAGCAACATTATTGTAAAATATCCGGGGAAATAAACATGAGTGGTAGGTTTATTGAATGCACTTAGCCAAAGACACTCATATTGGCCAAGGAACGCTTTCAGAACGATGATGCTCCATAGCGATCTTGGTGCGACTGGTTTTAACGACCCTTTTAAAGCTTCGAAGCTTTGAAAGGGTCCAAAATGGCGATCACCATGGCAACCGACAGCGATGAGCCAATCATCTTGAGCGGTTTTGTCGTCTGTATGTTGGTATTTGTTTCTGTCCGGCTAGCAGGTGGGAAGGCAATGCCGCTACTTTCCCTGATCCAGTGACTTTACCCCGATCCAGTGACTTTAGTTCATCCGAGGGGGGCTGGCAGTCCGGGATATTATAAAGTGAAAACAGACATTGCCCTATATCAGCTGGAACAGTCACTGTGACGCGCGCATGTTAATCTCATTAACACAAAATGGAGGTTCCTCGATTATGCTCTCGGATACACTTTAAGACGCTGCCGACGCTACAAGGTGGTGGCACCAATGGGACAGCGTCAAAAGCCCACCATCATGGTGTTTATCGTGCTTCTGTACGTGTTGTATCATTGCCGAACCGACCACAAACTGAAACGGCCCAGTGACTTGCGCTTTTTACGCCGCTTGATTTCGACGCTGCTATAGTAGCGTCGGCTGCGTAGCTGATACAGAGTATTGCTCACTTTAGCAGACATCACATATTGTTCGGACAAGTTTGGAATTGAGTGGAGTTGCCCTTTAATGGCGCTCGTATGGACGTGAGGCTGTTGAGTGGGGGGGGGGGGTGCACATACGCGAGAAAATGAGATGGGCAGATACACAATGATTTACTCGTTCTGCTAGAAATTGTTTAAGTGCATAAGAGTGCAACAAGCACAATTAGCGCAAACTGACACGCGGCACTTTGCAACGGTAAGAATTTAGTTATTGAGAGTTTTATACGACATTTAACAACATTTGCTGTCTTCGTCATTTTTTCTATCGCATCATCGCCGCAGGAAAAGAGGACAGCAGCGCGGAAAATAACAGCATAGACTCTTCTGATATCGGTAAGAGAAAAACTATTTTAATTTTTAATTTTAATTTTGTCTTTGTTAAATTTTGTTAAATATATTTGTTGGTATACAAACGTGTTAAATCACTTTTTATTATAAGTTTTCGGAGCTCCAAAAAGCTTCAGAAACGCAGGGTCTAGCGACTCCTGAGCACCTTATTACCGCTCTGCAGAGGTTGCTGCGTTAGCCAATAAGAACGTCAAAGGACCAATCACAAAGCAAGAAGCATAAATATAATAGAAGCCGCCCGGCCTTTCTCAAGATGTCAGGGACTGTGATCGCTTCACATACCTCAAAATACCGTTTCCCCTTTTGCACCAGAAAGAAGTACGGAAGACGAGAGTGCCAGTGCTGAAAGCAACGAAGTCAACCTTCTGCAAGAAGGCAAGTTTGGTTTTCTCGGTTGGGAACTTTTATCAATGTGTTTTTGAGCAAACATTTTTCTTTATCAACGTTTTTTTATATGTGTAGTTATGTGTATCTGACAATGTAGTACGTGTGCGTATCGTCTATTTACAATACGCGTAATCTATATACTGAATAACGTTTTGTTTAATTTTCTCAAACAGAGGAGGACGATGGAAGTACGGAAATAAACAACCGTGCTCCCGTGAAATATGGCAAGTTCCTTGATTTGACACCGTTTTTTGCGAGCGTAGCGGGGCCATAGTGCGGGCGTAATGAAGACGTAGCAACGATATAAAACAGAAAATCGGATATAATACATTGAGCATTTGCATTTTCATGCTTGTTACGTTCATGATATGCGGCCACTGTAGGACTTAGCAATTTCCGATGGAGGCAACCTCTAACGTTAAAAGTTCAAGCCAAGACCAAAGTGCGAGATTTGTTCACCTGCACTTATGCACCGAAAGTACGCGGGCCTCATAAGGAGGGCAAATTTGGTATCGTAAAAGTCGTTTTTTTTTCTTGCACCATCAACACATGAAACTCAATTGGGAAAGCTATTTTTCTCTTTCCTAAGTTTTTCAGCTGTTCATTGCATGGGCTAATTTGATTAGTAGTATTACAGTAATGCATTTGAATGGCATTTGTATCTTGAACCTTACTCTTGTGCAGCATTGATGTAGTCTTTTTACTTCTTCCAGTTTTTGTCTGCTAGCTTGTGGTTTGTTTTTCTAGCTGATTTAATGGCTTGTCGTTTTCTACCTTTAAATATAATGAAATGTCTTCTGTACTTTTAAAATATGCCTCTCGTGCTGGTGTCTAAGGGATGTGTAAAGCAGTGTATACTGTCAATTAAACTGGAATTATTTAATTTCACGAGTAAGAAAATGCCCAGTTCTTTGGCATTTCCTGGCTCACAGTAGCATGAATATATTGGCCTCCTTTTAAAAAAGTGACTATAAAAGGCAAAAAAAAGTTAAAACATAATGTGAAAAAAAAAACCCCGCAGAAACTACATATCAAATAATATTTTCAAAAGATGGCCGAACCATTTGGTAGTATCCATGAGATTTTATGTGCATCTCTTCTAATATTTTGATGCTGCGACGAATGTCATCCAGAAATATAGTTCACGCATTTTATTCCTCAAGTTTCACACTTGCCCCCTTAACGTACAGTCTTGCAGAATATGAAAGACTCATTTGCCATGGCAGCTTAGGCAGCGGTGATAAGCACACGTTAACCCGAGGCGCTTTATTTCTTATGGAGAGAACATAATGAAGGTTAATTTATTACCCCACCCGACGCGAATACATCACAGCCGACTGAAATTGCCTCGTCAAAATGGGTATTCCTTACTGTTGAAAATTACATTTTACATATTCTTCACGTATCAGGAGGGGGCACGAAACTGAATGTTTGCACTCACTCAACTTTAATGTATAGGAAATGGTAGCTCCTAGTATAAACCTCGGGTTTTTAAAACAGTTGCCCGAACGGTGTGATGAAGTTTCGAGCTTTAACTATTGATGCACGATGCTGAATTACAGGTAGTTCTAAGTTAGGCCATTTTTAGCTTCTAGAGCTTCTAAATGGTCAACGTAACTACAGTCACTGAAAGTTTCAGAAATGTAGGGTGAGGCAAATCCCGAGCATCTCATTATCGCTCCGCAGCCGGTCAGGTGTCAGCATTAGCCGATAAGAACACCAGAGAGCCAATCACGATGCATTAAGAAGCGCGAAGATAAGAACTGGCTTAATAGTATCTTACGATCTTCCCACGTTTTTTAAAATGTCAGCGACTATACATATGATAAAACGTACTCAAGGGTGCGTTTTGTTTTTACACGGGCAACTTTATATCAATAAGGAGCACTTTAGTTTCACCACTTTAAAAGATGACAATAAATCTTGGTGCTTTTTTTTTAATACGCGAAAAGGCTGCGTTTTTATTGTCTCGTATTCGTTCTTGATTTTAAGTTTAGGGATATAAAGTGATATTATGTTTGTACCGATATATCAGAATATACTAGTCACCGCGAGATAATGGTTACGTTCACTTGCAGGATGGCGAGACTGGCGTGACTGGCGACGTTCTGAAAGAAGGCGTCCCTCGTCCTCCGAAAAATGCACAAGGGCGTTTCCAAAAGTGAGCCTATGTTTTGACATATTAATTTTTGCCATGAATGGATAGTCATGTAAGGTATAAAATATATTTACACGAAAAAAACGCCAAATTAGCTTCAGTCGATCGAACCTGATAGTCAGCGCTGAAACTGACGTGAAAAAAAGACACAAAAAAATTTGGGACAGACATTGCCTTAGGATGAGACTTTGACTGTCCTCCTTTTGCCTGTCAATGACCGTTCTTATTTATTTTTCCACAGAGTTTTTCAGTCTACCGTTATGTTACATATAACCAGCTCATCTGCACTTTGAGAAACTTTTGCCAAATTTATTGATTTGTAATAAGGTAATGCGGTTCAAACATAAGAAATAATGTGCCCAATGATATAAACCCGTTGGAATTTTGTTAAATATTCAAAACCAAAACAAGAACAAAAAATCAAAATCAATCAAACAGCAAAAAGATCGAATAAATACTTTTCTGGTCCAAGCGTTCTAAAACTGACAGTGCCTCGTGCGGGTTGAACTTGATTTCAGATCCTGAGACGTACGAGTAGCTGCCGATACCTCTGTCGAGGATGGCCTATTCGAACGGAGGAAGAAGAAGACGGAAGGCTGTGTTGGGTGAGTGGAATTGCCACCTTCCCCACATGGATGCACATGCTCTGCACGTGAGCAGGCTTCAGCGGCGACTCGCAACGGTCAATTATCACAACAAAAGCTCCTTAACTTGTCTCAGGTCCGAGCTAAAGTCTGGTCACGAGACATGGTAATTTCGGCGTTGTTTGCAGCTTTCTTTCTCCTGATGGAGGGTGCGAATTCTGATTTCAGAGCAATGCCCAAACACAAATCGTGAAGGAAGCGTGATCATGATAGGTCACACGTCACTCTCAGCGGCTATAGAAGAAACACTTAAGCATGGCGGAATATTCAAAACTTGAGATTATTTGTCGTGCGTGTGTGCGTGCCTCCCTCAGGAAGCAGCTTTGAAAATTCCACGAGTATCGGCTACGTTGAACGTACCACGAAGGTGGTAAACTCGTTAACACTATTTACTTCGAAACGTTTCTAAATGGCGTGAAATTTTGCCAGCTTGGGTATTGCTGGTTTTACTGGGGACAAATATTTTGCGATAATGGTGAAAATATTTCGGTACCTAGCAATTTTATTCTGAACAGATCTGCAGGCGATGTGTCTTTGAAACTCGAATTATGGTTTATTGCGCAAATCGATACAAGTTACAAGAACGCGATAGTGGGACGAACCGGTTAATTTTTGGGATCGAGCATAAAATGCGCTGGGTGACCTCACTAAATAACAGATGCGCATGCACACGCGGTAAACTTTACTGCTTTGACAGCGTGGACGGTGCTCATCGCGTGTGCCTCTCGTACTTTCAGTACGGTGACTGGAACGAGTCTCTGACTGGCGCGATTACCGGGTCCTCAAACATGGTCCTTTGATTTCGGCCCAATAACGTCTAGAAGCGTCAGGATCATGGCCGGCTATGTCGCCGGCCGCGATCCTGACGCTATCAGAACAGCCGTGGTGTATGTGGCGGAGGCCTGCTCTGCGGCAGGTAGCTATGCGGTTTGATAGTTCACGGTAGCTTTGGCAGCCAGGAACTGGGACGCCACGACGAGAGCAACACTTACGTTTTCTCGTATCATTTTTTTTCGGAACGTTTACGATTAATTGTTATGACTGCGATAGCCTACAGAGTTACAATCCTGCTTTTGTGACGTAATTAGTTGCCACTCCGAAACCACTTTCGATGCAGGGGGGGGGGGGACGGGATGCTAGCAAAGAAACTGGCTGCTATTCATACTAGACATAGCATCAAATTACTTCCATAACATAAGTGTCTCTACAACACAAGCTTCCGTGTTCGCTTCCGTTACCCAACAATTATAGCGAAATTGCTGTTTGTCTCATTTACAGACTCTGCTATCAATGCGCCAAGGTTTTGTTTCTCGAGCCTCAAAATAGACTTTCTGATTAAACCACCAATAGCGGAAGTTTCAAGCGTCTAACCGCTACAGCGAATGCATTCATCAATTCAGCAGCTCCACGTGGCCTCTCAGATTGTAATGATCTCCAAAATTTTATTGTGGACGTTGCCGACACACACCCTATTGTACCCCTATTGTCTCGTGAATCATTAACCTCACTGTTTCCACGAAGAAGTAGTTTTGTGGATATTATGGCCTCTATGTATCATATGCATGTCCATTCTGGTTGAAATTATGTTTCGTTTTTATCTCTGTGTTTTATTTTTGTATTTACATGAGGCCTTTCATCTGTGTTTTTTATTTTTGTACCTAAATATTGCTAGCAGTAAATAGTAAGTGCTTTGATTCTATATAATTTTTATGTTCTCTGCCTTGTGGGAATCACGCGTTCCCCGCATCCCTATCTAGCCATAGCTAAGGCAGGCCGTGGGACGCCGCCATGTCGGGGCGCGTCCCGGGTGCGAGGCGAGGCCGTTTTTCCTTGTGGACGGCTCTCCCTCGCCCTTCTAGGGTGACTTGCCTCGGGAACACCCTTCGGGACTTTGATATTTCGACGCGTCCACCCCTTTTGTGAGCCAACCTACTGCCGACATACCGGACGCATCTATTCCCGCAGGCTATATAAGCTGGCCCAAAGGAACGGCATAGGGCTCTCGTCGGGAGAGGGCCTTGCTCCACAGAGCTCAATTTTAGGTTTTTCCCATTTCCGTGATTCTGTCTATTGCGGCAGCTCTGAGTTCGACCGGACTTCGTTGGCCCTCGGGCAAACGTGTTCGCGTATGCGTCAAAAAATACGTCATTAGACGGAACCAAGGAACCTACTGTGTTTCTACGTGGTACCCCCTGTGGGGCAAAGCAACAGCCTCCTCCCTTATGCAATGCCCTGCAGGGCCTATATGGTTACGATAAATAAACGTGTTACCGCGTTTTTCTTTCCAGACAAGACGTGGCTATCGTGGGTACTGTCTACAAGGAGTGTGCCAGAGAGGTGTCTGGCCGGGTCAGATAGCGACTTCCACCTCAACAACAACAATCACGACTACCACACCTGCACCACGACCGAAGACACGACCCCTCCAACACGAAAAGTGGACGGTATGTCTAGAAATGTCAAGATCCTAATAATATATTAAAGTAATAAGGTGTGTTTTTATTCGCCGCTAGCCGTTTTTAATAATTTGTTTATTTAAAATATCTCCAGGGCCACGAAGACATTGCAGAGGGATAGTGGGCTATAGGCATATTAAAAGAAACACAATTTTTAAGAATGCAGATATTAACTGTTCATAAACTACTAAAATATGGACATTAGTAAGGCCGTTTTAAAGGCGGCGCCATCAGATAAAGTTACCACAGACGCTGGAAGGTGGTTTCACGAAGGAGGGTATATTTGAACTGTGAAAAGTTGCAGTTTTACCGATTATCGGAAATATTGTAAGAAAAACCCGGGAAGCAAGTAAGTTTGTTTCATTATATACCTATATAAATCATATAATTCCAACATACCAAGATATTGGATTTGGACAGATCGTTTTCAGCGCTAATAAAACAATACTTTAAAGCTTCACAGTGGAAGGTTTGAAAATAATTAAGGTAATAGAGGAATGTTGTAAGTAAAACCAAAAGAAACGATAATAATGAAGTTACTTCAGGAATGCTGTAAGTAAATCCTAAAACTGTGATGGAAAGACTAAACAGAGAATAGAAGAATTCGGCGAGATTTCTGTGGAGTAAATGTGTTTTCAGAGGCCGGCCCTTGGATCTGAAATTACTGTGACGGCTTAAGCTATTGCGAAGCTTAACTTGCGTAATGGTAATTTAACTGCAAAGCTTCGTGGCGTAAGATTGTGCAGCGAATACGTCGAGTTACAAATTCGCAAATGTATATCTACAGGTTCAAGAGTTTAGTTTTGCTTTAGTCATTTGTAGCAGGCGGACAAATACAGTGCCCGTCAAGCATTACCTTAGATTTAGCACCATAAAAAAAGCTGCTTACGAAACTATTTTTTGATTGAAATAATTTGTTTTGATCTTAGAATAATAATCTAAATACTAAACGTACGTAGCCTGAAAAATGGCTTGCAATACACCGAGATGAATGTTCTTTACACTGGAAGTCTTGAGGATGAAAGTGTGTTCCATCTCGCTTCCCAACAATTTATATATAAAAAATCCTTATATTCGTTTTTATTTATTACTAGATGAACATCACAGGCAATGCGAAAGGGTTGAGCGTAATCCTCGAGGTAAGAACTTAAACAATTTGTTGGCATTTCAGAAATTTTATATCTTTAATCATGGCTTTATTGAATGGTCCTTTATGCACATACCTTATACAAGGTATACAATTTTAGGCCTTCTGTATTGAGAAGTTAAGAAAGTTTATCAGGGTCCTTGTGATGTAATAAATAAAAAAATAAGGCAAAAAATTTGAGTGTTTTTTGTCTTCTTTGTAACTCTTCGTGTCTCATGCAGAGCTCAAGACAGCACACAATTCCGTCCTTATTTTAACAGCGCTGCTTCACCGAAAATAAAGAGTGTACGAATACTTTATGGATAACAAAAATAGCGTTGACCTTGTGAAGAATTCTGTTGTGGTGCGCTGCAAAACAAGTAAAATACATGGTAATAGTAGAACAGACTAAACCAATCACTAAAATTCTCTAGCTCCTAATCTGAGCCTGCCTTTCTAGGCTAGACATAGACTTTTATGAGTCTAAAAAAGTGTGCCATGCGTAATGTTTTTTTTTGTTTTTTATTCTACGCAGAGAGGCTATGTGCTGAGTTGCAGATACCTCTGTAAGGGATGGCCCCTGAAGGTTGCAAACGAGGTCGATGGAACTCCCTGCGCGGTACGGATGGTTTTACTACACTTCCTTTTAACGCACCTTGAGGGGATGCAAATTGTTTTTATTGCTACATTACTCATTGTAAAAAAGACGATGCTTTCTCCGGTTAGTAACAATTACAATGAAATCTTGTTGGGGAAGAGGACATAAAAGCGAACCGGAAAATTTGTCCAATGAAAAGTGCATTTTGCTGTAAAACTGAAACATTTATGTTTTACTTTCAAATGAGAAGAGGTAGTAAGCTATCATGTTGATCTGTGTATAGAGGTAATTCATGTGAGTCAGTGGATATATAAAAAATATCAGGATAGAAAATGAACAGTGATAAAATGGTAGCTAACATAAAACCAGGGTGAAACATTTTTTTTAAATCAAGTAAATGAGATTTTTTAAATTTAAATAAGAATAATTAGATTTAAAGTATCGTTTCCGTGAAACGGTGTTTTTAAAACCCTAGATGTATTTTAAGCATAAAATATTGATTGATCAATCCGTGCGATCACTGAAAGATATGCGGAAGAAAGTATTACTGTAAATTTCAAGTACAGTTTAATTCACAACGTTTGATTCAGTAAACCTGGCCATTGTAGGAACAAAAACTATATTTATATGAGTGAAAAAGCTGCACTTTCTGCGTTATAATTTTTTGTGTAATAAGAACATTGCTTTTCTAGTGTTTGTTTCTTTCGCGTTTTTATTTACTTTCAATATGACGTTACATAACAGACGAGCGAAATGAATGGTAGCAAAAAAACTCAACATTCCAATTTTTGCGGAAGGCCACTGCCTTGTGCTTCTGTTCAACCTAATATAAATATTTTTTGAGTGATCATTCTTTCATTTAAATAGAAACTAAATATACACAGAAAACTTCCATCCATGGACAAACGATAAATCATATTTTGGAGGTTATTTTTCCGGAAAATGGTTTGATGTAGATCATCATTGTAAAACTGGTCTTAACTAAATCACGATTTATATCATGATTTAAATCACAATCTAAGTCATAATACAAATCACGAGTTAATTCAACTGAATTTTTATTCTCGCCCTTGCCTAAAGTCACATCAACTGTGTATGTGTATTCTAGACGACTTCAGAAACTGCGATTATTACAGACAGTAGAACGCTACCATCACATAACTGTCTTTGCATTAAAGTATACAGGGTGCTTACTTTTAATTCAAACAAACTCGCTAAAAATCCTAGAAACGTGCGCTAATGCAGTGGAATGAAACCTAAAATTTTTAATTAGCTTCTTAATTATTCAAAATAAACATCTATTTATAATATTAAACTCGCTGAGCATCATTTCCAAACCAGTAAAATAGTAACTTTTAGAGATATTAGAATCACGTGGGAAGCTTGCGATAAGTTAACTCTCGTGCAGCACGCACGAGGCTGGCTGTGTGAAAACGCGAATAATAAGATAATCATCCGCGTTTTTGTCATCCTTGTTTTTTGGCACTCGCGCGTCGACAGTATTGTCGCCAGATCGCTCCAATGTAAAAGGATGCATTCTCCAAAGGACGTCGTTACTTTTCGGTAAAGAGCGCTTTAGAGCTAAAGCCTTCTATAACTCTGGCTACCTGTATCTGCTGTGGAGGCTGGCCTCACTTTCATTTGGATCCTCTTCCATGTTTTTGCGTCTAAGCTTGGTATCTTAGTCCCTTGGTGGCATCCACTCGAGACAAAACAAAAAAAGCGCGGAGCAGAATATAGGTGCTTACATTCTAACAACAGCTATGGCCCATTGGAAGGCGGCTAGGGTACCTTTAATTGAAATATGCAATCTAAGGTGAATATTTCGAAAAATAATTAGTATTTCTTACGTAATGTTTTGCCAAGTATCCCTTCAAAACATAGCCTGACGTTAGCAGTGGCTCATAATGTTGTCCCCCCAAAATATGTGTTTAAGTGCCCTTTTTAACCATTTCCAGTCGTTTGCGTAACATCCTGCAGACCCCAACCTGTCACAACCATGCTCTGAAAGTAAATTCTGTTTAAATACGAGAAACACGACAGATGTTTCTGGTATTTACTTAGTGCTTCTGATTTAGCGGCTTCGCGAGTTAGCTTGGGCACTGCTGCTAAGAAATCAGAATGTATCTTTGCTTACATTCATCCTGATATGAGAGGCATCTAGCAACTAGAAAAATATTGTGGGCTCTAGTAGAGATTTCATTAGGGATATAACCCGACGAGAAAATCTGGTTGCTCTCGCAGCCTCTTCCATCTCTAGCTGAGTCACAACTTGTGACTAGTAGGATATCAAAATATCTTAAAACTTAGCCAAGCCACATCTCCATTTGCTTATAATCAGGTCTCCTAAACATCCACCTTGTGCCTGTTAAGGACAAAGTAGCCATAATCGTACTAATGACGCACGAACGGCTCGTTTGTAGTATACGTTGATTGCAACAATTGACAAAATATTAACTATGATTTTGAGACGTAAACTGCCGTACCTGCCAATATATCGAACACCACGGTGCTGAAATTTCAGTTGTGCAAGAAGTTATGACGTGCGAATTATGGTTTAGTGATACAAAAAATAAAAAAATTAAACTTACTTTGCAACTTCAAGGTTAGGATTTAGAGCTTAGTTATTATTACATAAATATGACGCAATTACGAATTATCCATGAAAGGTATTCAGATTTTGATTGGCATGGGTTCCTCAGATAACTGTCTTAAATAACTAGTCACGTTTAAAAATAGCTTAATCGAATTTACGATCATCAAAAAATTTAAGCACACCTAGTTAAGCTGTGAAACCAAAAAAGCCTTTTTTAATTAAAAAAATATTGGGAGGTAGTTGCTATCCTAGTCAATATAACCTTATAATTTTGGTTGTTCATTGTTGCAGAGGCGTTGGATGCGAAGACTGGGTCATTGTTATAATGGAAGGTGCAGAAGAGGAGTCTGGCCTTTCCCAATTAAGTCCTCAACAACCGCTATGACGACCACCACGACCACAATGAAGACTCGCCCAACTACTCCAAAGCAAAAAACCTCAACCGCTTCGACTGCAATAACATCACCAACACAGACTTCACCGGCAGAAAGTACGACTGCCACAACGACTTCAACAGTTAGATCAACTCTTAAGGACCAAAACATATCAACTAGAGAAGCTAGTACTACCGAAAGTCAAACATCCACCTCGCCGCCGGACACACAGTCAACCACGTCATTGGAAGTCAGCACCCAAGACACTGTAACAACAGCGGACGCATCTAGCTCAACTGAAGAACCATCTACTTTTTCTGATACATCTACTACCGAACAAACAGTGACTTCGTCATCAGAAGGCAGATCCACAGAAGTGACCGAGGTCACAAGTCAAGACTCAGTGACAGCTAGTTCAACAGAAGAATCCACCATATCAAAACAATCACCTACAAATACGGATAGTTCTCCTAAACAAACAACAGCCTCACCAAGAGCAGACACATCTACAGTTTCAACCGAAACCAGTACTGAAAACGCAGGGACACCTACTTCAACGGGAGCACCTACCGCATCCAAAGAACCTACAACGCTTGAAGATAGCTCTTCAGAACAAACAACAAACTCCGCATTAGCAGACCAGTCGACTGCATTGCCCGATGCCAGCACTCAGGATGCAACAGCTGATACAACGGAAGCATCCACGACATCGGAGGAATTTTCTACGACAGTGGATAGTTCTTCAGAACAAAAAACAATACCACCAGCAGAAGACACATCGACAGCTGTTACAGAATCTAGCACTGAAAACGCAGTGACGACTACTACAGCGGCAGCACCAACGAAAGCCTGAGGAACCTACACCACCTGAAAAAGATTTTCTGAACAAATAACAAGCTCAGCATCAGCAGACCAGTCGACTACAGTGCCCGATATCAGCACTCAGGATGCAACGACAGCTGGCACTACAGAGGCCTCCACCGCATCCGAGGAATCGTCTACGGCTGTGGATAGTTCTCAGGAACAAACAATAATTTCACGCGAAGACAAAACGACATCTGTGACCGAAGGCACTAGTGATAATACAGTAACGCCTACTACAACCGGAGCACCAACCAGATCCGAAGAACCTACAACGCTTGACTCAGTATCAGTAGACCAGTCGACTGCAGTGTCCGATGTAAGTACTCAGGGTGAAATGACAGCTGACACAAATGAAGCATCCACCATATCCGAGAAATCGTCTACGACTGTGGATAGCGCTCCAGAACAAACAACAATTCCACCCACAAAGGACACATCGACCGCTGTGACCGAAGTCAGTACTCAGAACGCAGAGACAACTACTTCAACGGTGGCACCAACCGCATTTGAAGAACATTCAGCGGGAGGAAATAGTTCTGAAGAAACAACGAAGTCAGCATCCGCAGACAATTCGACTGCAGTGTCCGATGTCAGCAGGCAGGATACAACGACAGCTGGAGCGATGGAAGTATCCACCCCATCCGAGGAGTCGTTTACGACTGCGGATAGTTCTCAAGAAGAAACAACAATTTCACAAGTAGGAGACAAATCGACAACTGTGACCGAGGCCAGCACCGAAAACGCAGTGACACCTACCACAGTGGTACCACCAGCCGCACCCGAAGAACCTAAAACGCTTGGAGATAGTTCTGAAAACACAACAAACTCAGCATCAGAAGTCCTTTCGACAGCTGTGCCCGAAGTGAGTACTCAAGATGCGGAGACAACTACAAGCACGGAAACACCGATATCATCCGAAGAGCCATCTACTCTTGGAGACAGTTCTTCTAAATAAACAGCTACTAAATTCAGCATCAGCAGACCAGTTTTAAGCAGTGTACAACATCAGCCCCCAAGGTACAGCAATAGATGGCAAAACAAATGTATCAACCACGTCTAAAAATGATGGCGATTCAGGATTACTCGCCTGAGCAAAGAACAAATTTAGCATTTCCAGATTAGTCAGCAGCAAAAGATGATATAAATACTTATGAGAAAACAACAACTATCAGAACGGAAGCACCTACTATATATTTAAAGTACCCTCCATGCTCGCTGATATTGGCTCTTGAGCAAAATATTTTTATTACAAAGAGGAGTCAGCAGCGGAACACAATGCCAACACTAGGGAGTCCAAAGAACATTCGGCTCAACGAAAGATCCCAACACACAAGAACAGGAACCACGTCTGGGTGCACATCTGAAGTCAAAGTAGAAATGATGTTCTTGTCAATTATAATATCTAGTGCTGCATTCAAGCATGAATATACACAAGCGCATATTCTTTGAAGAAATAAAAAAAATATTTGTTTCATTTACTTTTTTATTGATTCTGTTAATCTATCACTGCTATTACTACAGAAAGTTTTCAATGGCGGTAACAGGAGAGGGCACTGTTTATTTGAATTACAGTCCTAATGGACGTTTTGTGCCTATGGTTTTCGGTCAAAGAGCGTTTGGTTTTTGGTCGATGTTTTCACGAAGGACAGGAAAAGAAGCTACGAAAATCCCGTTTCACACTGAAAGGTTAAAGGGGGAGGGCGGGGGGGGCGAACATGCGCCAAACAAAATAAAGAACGAGTGTCGAGGCACCAGAAAGGAGGGGCGGTGATTTGGCGGCGTAACAGCAAGCGAGAGAGAGAGTGACTCCACAAGGTCCCGAAGAGGTCTTTATCTACAGCAGTGGTTCTCAGCCATCGATGTTTCGCGGACCCCTGTGGATAATGGGAGATGATGGAGGATCCCGTTCGTGGTGAGGGGAGAGAAATTGCATAAATTAAATCTAATAACTATATAAAAAATTGATATAACTAAGGGCTAGTGTGAAGTAAACTTCTCTTATCGACATATACGCAAGAAAACCAGCCCGGAAATTGAAAATTTTCTTCCCAATCCAAAAAAAGACGACTTTTATTGCCGGGCTTGACTGATGAGGACGGGCTTTGCGGACCCCACAGGGTCCCCGGACCCCATTTGAGAACCACTGATCTACAGGGTGATTAAAGGAGAGGCCAGGCTCTTTAAATCGACCGCAAAATTCGGTTTCTTAACCTATCGCGCTACGATTTTGTGCAGCGTTGCCCACAGATGGTGCATTTTTTTTGTGTAAAATTTGCAAAGAGCGAACTTACCTGAGGAAAAAGTAAAGAAAGAAAAAGGCTTAGATCCTATGGAAACGCAGCGACGCCACCGGTCTTCAAACAACACGGCGCCGTTTCGCACGGGAGACAAGAGATGGCGCAAGCGGTCGCGACGCCAACTGCCACCAACGAACGAGCATACAGCGCCGTATGGCGCTGTATGCTCGTTCGTCTCATTAACATCTCATTAAAAATTGGCCATGGAGACGACGGACACTCCATGACGAAAAACTGAACCAGTTAGAGAAAAAGTGGAGGTTACGGGTTGTCGATCGTTCATCGATTCTCACTTTCATACTAATACTCGTGGAGGCCAGGCAGGGCACAGAGAGCGAGAGAAGCGGTGGCCATCGGTCTCACAGAACAATGGAGGATTACACCACCTTTACGTGTCTCTCTCTCTGTCAGCACTCCTTAGATGCTCCTCCCCGCCCCCCCCCCTTTTTATGATGACAGTTGACTGTAAAGTGAGGAGTGGCCTCGACCACTATGGCCAGACAAGTAAACCAAAACAAGTATCGTCCGTACCCTCGAAGACGACGGTCTTAGCCTCGCGCCGGGCGCCTTTCAGCCGTGCCTCAAGAGCAGGGGTGCACAACATACGGCCCGCGGGCCGCATGCGGCCCGCGCGCACTTTTCTAGCGGCCCGCGGCCCGGCTCAGGGCAGAAAGTTGCTTACTATGCCATGCATTCAATCCACCGAGCGCCCGCTCCGCTTGGCAAGCAGCAGTAAAACCCTATGACCTACTTTTCCCAGTCTTCGGTGAAGGAACTAAGATTTCTCAGTTAAAATTTTCCCTCTCCACTAATCCCTCTGACAACAGTAAAACAGCTTGTACAGCCGTCCCTATCCATGGTGTGGTTCTGTCTCAGCATGTCTGTACACGGAACGCGAAAACTTCTTGCTCTATCTCAACAGATCCCCTTCCCTCTTTCACCACGGAGGCTGTCAACCATATCCCTTCCTGTTGGGATAGTTAGGGGTTGCATCGTCGGATCGGAGGACTCCAATCCGACGATGCAACTGGAGCTCATCGACCTCCAGTGTCTACCAGCGCGGAAGACTATGCATCGCGAATCTCAGCATGCATGAGTTCTACAAAAACCTGGACAAGAACAAGTACGGAAACCTGGTGGACCACGCGTTTGAAACTGTCGTCACTTTTCGGGAGCACATATGTTTGTGAGCAGACCTTCTCACTGATGACTCTCAACAAGAACCGCCTTCGATCTGCCACGACGGACATGCCATTGCGTGATGTGCTAAAGACGGCAACGAGTGCGATGACACCTGATATCAGAAGCCTGACCGCAGTCAAAATATACAACACGTCGCACTAGGTGCGGCCCGCACAGCTTTCAATATACGTAATCTTGGCCCGCCTAATTTTTTAGTTGTCCACCCCTGCTCAAGAGCGTGCTAGAATACAGTAGCGCACATCGAAGACAAATACGGTATAAAAGTCAAAAATAAATAAACATGAAGAGCTTTCTCCTGCCCGGGAGAAGAAGAAAAACACGATGGAAGGCAACGGAGAGCTTACTTGGCGTTGTCTTACTTGATATTTGTCTTTCGTATATTTGTACATGCCTTGCCCGTTTTTCTATTAGGCTTTAGTGACCGGTCATACAAAAGACTCGTATTTTCTTTTCGGCTATTCTCCCCTTCCTGATGTTTCCTATTTTGCTGAACTTGCTCTTTTTATGCTGCTCAATGTTTTGCTCCTATTGCTCCAGTTACTGTGTTATGCTCATATTTAAAAAAAAGTAACGAGTAATTAAAGTAATCCGTTACCAATATTTTGTTACAAAATTACATTACAAATTATTTCTGAAAAACAAATAACGCGGCAATTACAAAATTACTTGAAAAAGTAACGGATTAATAATAATCCGTTACTCGTAACTGATTACTTCCCAAGTCTGCTATAGCGTATGCATCCCATGGTGTGATCGCCATATGCAAACACTGTGAGCAGACTTTCAGGCTCTAGCAGCTCTGAATCAAAACAAGGACATTCCGAGGAGCTTTCGTATCAAGCAGGTGGTGTCCGCTGCGCTCCACCACTTTGTGCGCACACGTGTGTTTCAAGAGCTATACATGATCACATGTTCGAACGGTCTCCTCTAGAAAATCCTCTGGTTAATCTCATCGAATGCATCTGACACACTTATTTGAGTATTCGGGAGAATTCCTTTCGCCAAGGAGTTCATACGGACATTCTATATCAACCATGTACGACAGATGTTCACAAAATTGGTTTGGTTTAATGGAAAATGGCAGTTTATATTCACTAATTTAGAAAGGCTAGCAGCTGTTGTTACTGTAAACGTCACTGTTCCGAAACCTTTATTAGCACAGTATATACAGTCTGGACTTCGCCCGCAACCTCTCGTGGCTAGGGCAAGCTGCTGCAAGGCATGGGGCAACACGTGGACTTGTGTCTGTAACCGTTGTCCCATCAGCAACAAGGTAGACAGTGATCTTCTGACCACAGGAGTGTCACTGGAAAGGAAGTGCCATGTTCAAGTCTTCAGCCTAGTACCAGAGTTCTCCACCATGCGCACCATGTGCCCCCCTTGCCATTGCTCTAAGGGTACTGATGGATACTTGTCTTGTGCTTGAACTAGTGATGCAAAACTATCGATAAATTGACTATCGATACTATCGATTGTTTTTCCAAAACTATCGATACTGTCGCAGAACTATCGATAGTACTATCGATAGTTTTATCGATAGTGGACTATCGATAGTACTATCGATACTTTTTTTACTATCGATAGTCAGATTTCTGGCGACTATAGATACTATCGATAGTACTACCGATAGTTTTGCACCACTACTCCGCTTACCAGTGCAAATCGTGTTAGGTCACGAGGCTGGTTGTTTGTGCTGGCACGATGGACGTCGAGCAGTCGCCAAAATCTGTCAGATCGGTCGAAACAACTCCACACCGACCACACCAACCGAACGGAAGAACCTCGAACGCGGGTCCCTCTTTGCCTGCTTGTCTTCGAGGTTCAGTAAGATTCAACGGGCTACCGCATAGTTCAGATTTGCAACAGTGGGGACCTTTATTTCCTTTCTGTTTGTTCCGCGGTAGAAAGGGTGACGACTGTTACAGAAGGCGCCACCTAGTGCCGCTGAGGCTGGCGCGGTAGGCTTCGCAGTCTGCGTGCGCGCCGCCAAGTGTGGCGCGCGTTTGAAGTAGTAGTATTTGCGTGCGGAGCGAACACAGTTTCCGCACCGCCGCGCGCCTCCCTGCTCTCTTCGCCCAAACTCCCGTCTTCGTCATCACTGAAATCTTAATCAAAGCTGGGATGGTAAGTGCTTGGGCTAGTGCGTGTCCCATTTGAAAAAAAAATAAAGCGAGGAAAAGAGAAGAGGGAGCGGCGCAAACTACCAGTGTCGCAAAACTATTGATAGTAAACCGTCGACAGTATTATCGATAGGTTTACGATAGTCGACTATCGATAGTTTTCCGACAGTCGATGAAAGAATTTTCCGATATTCAACTATCCATAGTCCTGTCCATAGCTTATCGGATAGTTAACGATCGATAGTACTATCGACAGTTTTTCGATAGTCGACTATCGATAGTACTATCGATAGTACTATCGATAGTTTTGCACCACTAGCTTGAACCCATAAAACCGAGCAAAGTCTGGGGAAAAATCTGTGAGGCAAATTAAAGGGCTTTGTTTGTCTGGACGACCTCTGCCATGCCATGGCGATGCCGTCATGGCAGCTCTAAAAGTAGTGAAGCTGAAAAAGAGCTCAGCGCGACGACCTCGGTACACAGAGGTATGATATTCCACCGTAGTGGCATACTCGCGAGCCTTTTACTTGAAAGCAAAGCTTTGCCAGAAATTAATCCGGTGTTGGCGCTAAAATAGGAGCTCCGAATGTACCGCCCGTGTTTACTATAGGATTTCAACATAGTCGGCAAACCAGAGCGAAGAGTGAGTGTCACTTTTAAGTCCGATGTGTCAAATTCGGACCAGAGATTCCTAAAACTATCCGGCAGGCTTATGGTAACAAAAAGAAAGAAGTAAATTGTGAAAGGTGTTTTGAGTGACCCTTGCACTTTAAGAATGTCAGAACATCACTGGAAGACAAAAGAAGGGCGGGGAAAGCCGCCCCACCTCTCTTTTTTCATCCAGTGATGTTCTGGCATCCTTAAAGTGTAAGATTCATTCAAAACACCTCTCGCAACTCACTTCTTTGCCTGCCGGATTTCCACAATTTGACACAAAAATGACGCTCATTCTTTCCTCTGGTTAGCGGACCATGCCGATAGTTGTGAATATACGTGTCCCGGAACTTTTTGATCGCACCTTGTGGCTCGGATGTGCTCTGTAACTGGAAACGAAGTGTCTAGCATTACGTCCGACGTAACCGAAGTTACGTCCGAATCTCCCGCCTTCCCTAGGTTCACGGGGGAGAGAGAAGAGGGCGGGGGGGGGGAGGGGAGGGTTAGGTATACGCGTTTCAGTGCTCCGTCCGGACGTAACGCTAGCCACAGCGAACTGAAAAAAGCTACCAGTGTTTTAATTAGAGTGATACTTTGTTTCACTCTCACGCGGTTGCACACGCATTGCCGTGCTCATTTATTTTCTCCCCTGTATTACAACTGTTCTTTGCATATCCAGAGAACTTTGTTACCCACTAAAACATTTCCAACGGCAACTTTGAGCTTGTATTGTGTCAGTGAGCTGCCCGCCACGTAGAACGGAGCGTGTTGAAAGTTTTAGGTATGACGACCGTCACCGATCGTCATAGCTAAAATAAAGTTGATTCTCTGCCTATCGTCCTAGGACTGTTAGCGCGAACACGACATTGGTACAATCTTGCGATGCTGAGATTATGACCAAATGAGCAGCTTCCACCACACTCGCACTGTTCATGACATCCCTCCGATTCAGAGAAAAACAAGAATAACTAAATCCAGCAGTCGCTTGTTCTTGTTAACTAGTACCCCTAGTGCACTGGACGACACTGTAGAGTGTAAAACAGTGCACGTCAGATATACGTAGAGTAAAACACAGCACCGGTTTCTTACGTTACGAAGCATACGTACATGTATAGTCCATAGGCTCACGTGGAGATACCGAAAGCTAGCGGCACTGGTTGCAACGCTTCGTACCAAGAGCGGATGTGCCGGTGGCTTGCAGGTCTATCTCGACGTAAGCGTGCCTAAGCTTTGTAACGCAAGAAAATGATACTGCGTAAACCAGCATATCCGAATACTTGAGTAGCGAATACTGCAAGAAAAGGGGGGGGGGGGGCAGCCTCTCACAAGAAAATGACTGCTCCCTCACGGGTTAATGTAGGGATAGAAAGTTGCAATGGCATATGAGCCAGTGAAAACATTCTACCGACCCCTCGACGTCAACGCCGAGCACAAAAGATATTAACCCAACGATGAACGCTTCCATTATCAGCACAGCTTTACGCACGTCGTTCAGCGTGGCACACCAAAGTTCATCGTCAACAAAATTCAGTCACTCGGTCAGCTGAACGTAGTCGTGTAGGCGTCGTTATCCCCGCATAACAGAATTTCCTCACAAAACGCGCGATCTGATTGATCATTTCGAATGAGGCGGCGGCGGCGGTGGCGGCGGGGATATCAAATTTTATTAATCGAGAGAAAAATACGTCCTGAATCGAAATAAGCAATCGTCCGCGGAGATTGTGTCGCCAACACAGTTGCATGAACTTCTCGGGCATTCTGATGTTCCTCTTTCAAAGATGGCGTTATAACGCTTTTTCATGCGCTTTTAGGTCATCGTTTTCGGTCCTCGTTGGGGGCGTGTCCCTCCGAACCGGAAGTCTCCCCCGACGTCACGTCTGGTGGCGTCATGTCGCCTCCAGTAGCTTCCTACCTCCACGCTGCGGGCGCGTTGAAAAAGGTCGCAGCGGCCAGCGCTTCACTATGCCACATAACGCCGACGCTGTCGTAGGTGGCGCTTCCAACCAGCTGCCAAAAGTGCGTGGCTGCCAAGGCGGAGCGGCGCGCCCACCAACCCCAAGATTCTCCAGACATGCGCGCGCCGCCACTACTTACGCCATCGGCCGCCTGTTGCGCCGCCGCCCGTAACTCAATGGACCAAAGCGATCTTTTTTATACTAACAAAACCAATCACTTAATCGCTTTGCACTTTTGTGTCACTTTTTACTACGTTGCTCTCAACTTGCACGAAAAATGTCGTGGTCGTTGGGTTTATATTAGGTACAGCTAAAATGCAACCAAACTTTTACTCATTGGTTCCTATGGCGAGCCGCAGAAAATCGTACGTATTTTCAACATTTATTGCAAACCCCAAGAGAACCACACCATCAATTTAGTTGCATTTTGCTATATATATAGCCAATGTGTCTAGCTACATGGAAACATTTTTATTTTCATATTACTTAGTCTTAAAGTGGTTCCGCAGGACTTTAGACACAAAAAAGAAGCCGCCGTTGGTGAGGAGACTCGAGGATTCAGTGACGTTATTGCGTTCCTAAATACATACTTTAGCAACATATGTACTGTAAAACGAAACGGCAACTACACTGAATTTTTCTTAAATTATAAGCATGCGTTTCTCTTTGATTCTCATCACGTAATTACCTCAAAAAATTCTACTTAAAGTGCTAAATAATTAAGGAGGCAAGAAGTTTTTTTTTGAACAAACCTTTAAAAAGTGTCCGAATTTTATTTCTCCAGCTGTTGCACTTCAAGGATGGTATTAAAGATAAAAATGCCACAATGAGTGGGCGTGGTCCAGATATTTTGGCAAACGCGACATGAACAGTACCATTTATGCTGACATTTAGCACACTGTTAGTGCTAAATAATCAATCTTATGTTATGTGAAGCGGTCCAATACTTCTTAAGTCTTCGCAGCTTCAGACGTCAAAATCAGGGACAAAAGGGGCGTGTCTCAGAAATGCCGGCATGCGCGCCGTCAATTGTACCATCAATGGCGATACTCAGCAGTCTCTAATTCATTATAATGTATCTCCTCCAGGTCTGTGAGGCATATGCCCGAATGCTTTTGAAGTGGCCCAGTATTTCTTAAGTTATCGCTCTCCAAAGATGGCCTGAGTCGTCAATATCAAGCAAAAAGGGGGCCTTTCCCACAAATTTGGGCAAACTCGCCGTCAATTGTACCATCAATGGCGATACTCAGCAGTCTGTGATTCATTATAATGTATCTCCTCCAGGTCTGTGAGGCATTTGCCCGAGTGCAGGGAATCAACCGTAAGCACCTCTTTCGCGGTGGTTCGCTGAACCGTATTCTGCGAAAATTGGCAAGCCCTGTGGCGTCGTCTGCTCTGTGCCTAGCAGACGACAAAGCGAGGGTGTGGTCGCGAGGCGGGAAGAGCGGGTTCGCCACACGGTGCATGCGCGGAGTTTCAGACGGCGCCTGCTATGGGGCGCTGGGGGTACGGGCCGACCGCCGCTGCCGTGTTACAGCTAACAGTGTACACGATAGTACCTGGGACATCGACACCACCAGCGAAGTTCACGGGACCCGCACTGCTGTGCGCACTTTCGGAACCAAATGGCTTGCTCACTGACGTGGGTCTGGTCAATCTCGAAGTGGATGAACTGTTAGTCCATGCCCCGGTAGCGGCGACGGTCTTCTGCAATGTCGAAGAGTTGGCGGCGGCTGACGCGTAGCTTTCACTCGGTTGTCTCCCCTCTTGCAGACGTTGCACGGACGGACTCAGGGCCGCGTTTTCATTCAGTTGAGCAATCTGGACGCGAAGGGCGCAATTTTCGGACTTCAAATCGTCCATCAGTGCGACTTGCTGACGTAGAGTGACAACTTCAGAGCGAATGGTGTTGTTTGCTGCCGTCAGGCACCAGTTTCGGCCATTAAAACGTCCAGTTTTCTCGCCATTTGCTGAAGAATTTTGACGAGCGACGGTGTCATGCCCTGAAGGTCAAACTCACCATTTTCCGCAATGCCTTTGTTGCTGTCATCGGGAGCTGTAACCACAGCTGTCGCAGCTCCGCTGCCATGAGCTGTCACGGCGTCGTCGCTGTCGATACCACGTTTTGTGCAAGACGTGCACTTGTATGTGCTAATTCCATCTACCAAGAGTAGATCGTAGTCCGCTTCAACGACATTCACGCACTTACAGTGGAAACGCTTTTTTACAGCTGCCAGAACAAAAGATAAACTGCTGTCGCCCATAAAACGGAGCGAGTAGCTACCCACGAGTCTGCTGCCGCCCATTCCGATAAGGGATGGGCGGCAGCAAGGACGTGCATACAGACAGAAGACTGTGGCTGGGGATAAGCACGATCAACGATTCTAAGAACTCTCGTGGACCCCACATTTGTTTAAGCGTCAGTGTTGCTGCCTTATAAAAAAGCAAACGCGTAACCAATTGTCAACGGTCAACGAGTTCGTTCTTTGATCTTGTAGCATGCGTGACCTTTTGCACGTCATTTTTTAAATCACAGAAATTATGTTTATGTTTGGAATAATAAAACGAACAATAAATATGTTGTTTTTGGTGTGATTTTATGAAGTCTACAAAATACACGAGCAAAATTTTAATTTTATTTGGGGACTTCACCAGAGGCAACGTGAGTGGGGCAAGCTCAGCGGCACACCAAAATAGCAGTGCATCGAAAAGCCCGGCACTGAAAAACCCGGTACCGAAACGACCGCGTACCGAATATCTCCGCACCGAAACGCCGGATCCCCATTCCATCAAACGCATTTTTTCCCTGCCGTAACTATCAGTAATCCTGCTATTCGAAATTCCCGCCGTAACTATCAGCAATCCTACTACTCGAAAAAAGATAGACTTCTAAATTCTATGCAAGGTTCATTCCATATCCGTTGGATATTCAGACTCGCTGGACATTCAGGCTTATCGGACATTCCGTCTTGGTTTGATCTTTCGTCTCGTTGGACATTGAGGCACGTTGGACATTCATTCGCGATTGGACCTTTCGTTACGTTGGACATTAAGACTCGATAGACATTCCGCTCGATTGGATCTTTCGTCTCGTTGTACATTCCGTCTCGCCTGTCACGTAACCGATTGAACATTCAGGCTCGTTGGACATTCATTCTCGTTGGACATTCAGGCCATAAGCACTTAAACACCACTAGCTTAAAGCAAGTATCACCCTAGAAATACTTGGGCGTTCATACTTCATCTAACTTGTCTGGGGAGGATATTTTTTAATACGTAGCAAGTAAACTGCCAGTCATATGTTAGGATTCGTAAAACAAAATGTTTTATTCTACCCTGTATCTCAAAAAATACTTTTTTATAAGGCTCTTTGCTCCTAACTAGAATACGCCTCTTCAGTTTGGGACCCTGGGACTGACATATTAACATCTGCAGTTGAAGCACTTAAATATAGATATGCTTCGCTTCATATTTATCATCATCGTACTGCCAGCGTGACGTATAGTATAAAATATGGATGAGTCTGATTAGCCTTGCGTCATTGAAAGAGCTTTCTCGTTTCTGTTTCTTTGCACAAAACTTATCATGACTCTACTGTTGTGTTGAGACTCGAGCTACTAATATCTCCCTTCAACTTATCGCATCTCGATCACAAACACAAGACGGCCTACCTTTTGTAAAACTACAAGTTTTAAGTTAATTTATATCCGGGAACCAGGCTTTCATGGAAACCACCTTCCAGCGTCTCTGATAACTTGCCTCATGGCATCGCCATTAAGACTGCCTTAACAATGACACTATTTTAGTTTTGTGTTTACCGCTAATTATTTGCATTCCTTGAATTCATTGCTGCTTTTGTTTTATATACCTGTATGCTACTACCCCCTGCAATTCCCTTGTGGCCCTAAGAAATTCTGAAATAAAAAAAATAGAATAAATATGCATACATATAAATATATATGTCTTTACGACAAAAAAAAAAAAAACGCGTATCAAAACGGAGATTGAGCATTTAAGTCAGAATGTCTCACCATGTTGAGCCGTAACTACGCAGAACTTTTAATTGGGATATCCTGATCTTCACCCCTATATGACTCGCCCGTCTTCCTTCCTGAATGTGGAGTTCCTCACAAAAAATTTCGACGTCTCTGCAAAACCAATACGATATTTCCGACCACGTAGCAAAAAAGAAGGATATTCTCTGAAGTATCAGTTGACAAGCTTAATAGGAAAGAGCGGCGTTCGAAAGCGGTTCTTCTCCGTGGCCGGCACGCGAGCGGCTCAAAGAGGATAGCGTTTCTAGCGACAGAAAATTTGTGAGCGACGCTCTTTTTGCGTGAAAGATTGCGCAAACCTCATGTTTACCATAAAATCCACAGTGAACTCACTTCCCCCACAGGTAATGAGCATCCAACTTTCCACCGATTTCGCAGCGTCTGTCCGTAGGGCGGGCTGATGGTGTAGCAAGCGCCACCGAGCGGACGCGCCGCAAAAAGGCGTCAGGCGTTTTCCGAAGCTTGTCAACTGATCTAGATCTAAGGAACTTGCTCGTTGACATTTTATGTTAACAACGCGCTTCTTCGCAGGCTTCTGAAACCGTAGCGGTTTCAGAAGCCTGCAAAGAAGGCTTCTGAAACCGCTACGGTTTCAGAAGCTACAGTATCGTTGTCGGGGGTAGCGTATCCGCTACCCCCGATATCTATACCCCATAACGATACGACGCATGTGCAAAGGCGGCGGCAAAGTATCGGGCATCGTTATCGGAGTGATCGGAACGATCTACTAAAACTCTCTACTTTTAGTAAACTGTAAGCTCTTGCTTAGTATTGCTAGCAGCATGTCGTGCCGTCATTTCGAAGCATATATGAGCGCTATTTAGGCAACAAATATCGGAAGAGGGTTGGGAAGTTTCCTAACATGTTTTTTCGTGGGCACAACCAGTCTAAGAAGGAAGCGAGAATGGTAGTGCTTAGCGGGGCCCTCAAATTCAAGACGGAAGGCCCAACCAGCACCGGCTAGATAAGAAGAGTCCTAAACACTACGCTAGCCACGTCATCTACCCCAACCGAGCACGAGGAACAGATTGGCTAAGCGTATTTTATCGGCGTTGGTCTATAGAGTATCTGCAATCAGTTCTTGAATAACTGAGCATGTGTCCCAGCTGAACGCTGACGCTGCTCCTCTTCTTATTTGTCCGTTGCTTTCGACCTAGTTAAACGTCGTAAAAGAAATAGTGCAGAGGCCTCTCTACTTAGGTTGTGTTGACAGAATCCGCGCTGTAGGAAAGCAAGTGATTTATAGCTCGGTTCACCTTTGCGACAAGAAAATGTCACCAGCTTGTCAGACGAGATGATTAAACTTCGTTATTGTGTTGAGATCTGTCACAGCACCATGCTCTTGCAGTACTCTTCAATCAATTTGATTCCCCTCTGACATCAGAAAAAGAAATGACTCCACCGAAGAGACATACTCTTAGATTCGTCAGTGATGTGAACACACCTAGCAATGATGCGATTTCGTGTATGTACTAGTTCAATTGCGAATGTTTATGTTAATGAACATCAGATTAGCGATTTAGGGCTGCTGCTTTGGTTCTGTATTTCGCCATCTTCTGAAGGCAGAAAGAAATGCCAAATACGTAATGTAACGCTAAGTACACGTTAAATCAGATTTCACAGCAGAGGACAACCAGGTTTCTTAGACATTAATGATGGCTTTTCCTTAATAAACTTATTTGGTTATTATAAAACTGAAAATGTTCTTCCTTCCAATCATAGGAAGTCCCGCTCTTAAGAGACGGGATTGTGGGCTTGGACCTTTTATGGATGGTTATTTATATTTTAAAGTCTCGTGGCTTACTTAAAAAGAGAAATAAATTATGATCAATTTGTATATATAGTACGTTCTTAAATTGCGTATTTGGGCAATATTAATTACAAGAAAACTTACTTTTTGACAGCGCAGTAAATTGTATACGTATTACACATTCATTTTATTGTAGTAATGTTTGTAAAATTAGGCTTACTTATCCATTGCACCGCGTTAATTTAACTAAACGTATTTGGAAGTTTTTTTTATTCTACCGTAATATGCAACATTTAAAATCCTAAGCATTGATGTTTTTTTTATTAGTCACGTATTTCGGACAAGATAACATAAAGCTGAAAAGCAAGCAGGCTGTCTGAAAAAATCATTGTCACAAATATACAGATGAGCAATTGATAAGAATCAGCGCACCTTCATTGTTCAGAAGAGAACACGAGGAAACGCATTTCTGTTCTCCTGTGGTAGATTTCAATGGTACCCTTATTTCGCGAAGGGTTTCTATATTGCAATCTTTCATATTGTGGTGACAAGGTGTGCATCTGACAACACGCTTGGCGCATGGTATCCTTCTTCAAAACTATTAACTGCAGCTTCCTGCTTTGGCTATCTTGACATATAAAAAAAATAGCTAAAAAGCCATAAAATAAAGCAATACACAATAAAAAGGCAGGCCGGGTAACGCTGACACTGACATTTTACCAAAAGTCGTGACGCAATTGTCACCCACTATAAATGAAGCCCTCGGGGCGTACGGCAACAGCGAGGGTGTCAACGCAGCCATGAGAGCAACTCTTGCGCTCCTCCTTTCCTTGTGTCTCGTCCTGGTGGACCTTTCCTTGGGTAAGTGTGGAGCCCAGAAGCCGTAGCCTACAACATTTCTATTAATATCGAAGAACTGAAAAGCAATGTGATATCTGATTACTCATAAATAGAGTTAATAACAGGAGCATCAGAAAATACGACTTAGCTGCTCACATTTATTTTAATATATCTTCATATATTAGAAACCAACAGTGGTAGAGATGGCTTTATGGTGTTGCAATGATTCTATCTATGTTGAGTATTACCACAAAACTCTCTCGCGGTTGGTAGTGAGAAGTTTGTTTGCAGCAATAAGTGAGAAAACAATCCCAAATGAAGCTTTGAAGCCGTGGATCAGAAAAATCTGGACACAGAAAAAGAAGAAAAAAAAAGAAAAAGCCACGTTAATGTACTGAATGCTCGGAAAATTGTTGTTTAACATTACGTTCTGAAACTTTTTCAAATATTGACCGCTTTTTTAGATAATAAAATTCAGATATGTGGCAGAAGTAAATACGATCTTCTCTTTGCCATTTGGTCTCGCATGAATGAAATATGTAACAAAAAATTGTACGGCAAATTGCCAGGCAATTGCGTTGCCTCTGTGAAACGTTCTAGTTTCCCTTGACAGGTCATGGGACATCAATTTACCCGCTGAATTTAACGGAGAAAGTGAATTGGTGTGTAGGTCACGTAACATCCGGTCATGTGACGTCAATTGTCCAGCAAAGTTTAACGGAGAAACTAGATTGGTGTGTACGTCCCCTGACGTCAATTTTCCCGCTAAATTTAGCGGGAAACTGAATCGGTGTATGGGTCACGTAACGTCACGTCATATGACGTCTATGGACGTCGCAGGCCACGGGTTCGCAAAATCCGGAGCAAGTTGTTAAGGAACGTGACACCTTAGAAGGCGGTGGTTACTGAAAGATTTCAGAAATGATATTTCTGTATAAAACTAACTCATCTACATGTCTCGAAAGGATTAGATGAATTTGTTACTCTCGAGGAGCGAGGCTTAAGAAACATTATCGTGTTTTATGTTCATCAACTTAACTTGGAGTTTGCCAACATGAGAAGTTTAAATCGGATCTTAAACTATCAACCATCTCTGTTCATGACAACTAAAAGATAGAAAAAAAAAGTATGAGTGTTAGTCATACGCTGCGAGAAACTGTCATTATGTAGGACTGCGCCAAATTGTTTGTTTCGTATTGCTATTAATATGTATAATAGAGAAGGCGCGAGAAATCTTCAGGAGGGCTCTAAAATGAGCAGAGAAAATCGGCACCGGCGGCTTGTAGCTGTCGCAAATATTAACCAAAAGTGCATTTCTTGCTCTAAGTTACCTTCTAACATTTCAAGCCGAATATTCTCTTCCTCTGACCAATAGCAGCAGCAAACGTGCCAGAATCAACGCCGGGCGTCGTCGCGGACGACCGAGTTAACGAGAATTAGGCTTGTGGCGCCATCTCTCAATAGGCCCAGCGAGCTGACGCCACACTCAGTCACAATAAGAGGCTCTGCTTGTTGTCCTCTGCGCCTATTGGTGGAGTAGCGCCACAAACTCAATTATCTTTAAATGGGTTGTCAAGTTTAAGTGCGCCGTTGACCCTAGTAGGTTTATTCTTTTCTTTTTTGACGTGAAATGGTTTTGCACCTTGAAATTTTGAAAGGTAAAATTGACCACTACAAAATAATTTTCATGAAAATTCAAGATCAAGGTGCAGGCATTATTTCCGACCGATGTTAAAGTCAGAGTCAAGATTTTTCTCACCTACTTACGTTTCTGCTCACAAGAAAAAAAAGATTAAATATGGCTAATATAGTCGAGTAAGAGTAACACTTCAATTCAAGGCAGTGCTTTTTTAGGCCACTTGCCCTCGCGGATATTTATTGATTAATTCTGGGGTTTAACATCAAATTTTTTTTTGTTTCGTATTTAGGCAATGACAATGTCAATACCGATACCCGGGTGATTCCAAAGGCCAGAGACGCTGACAGTGGCAAAAAATGCGAAAGAATGTTTCCAAAGCTGGTGAGTACAGTTTTTTTTAATTCTTTTCGTGTAGAATATCGTTTTAGTTTAAGGTTCAAAACTACTTATTTTAAGGCTGCTTACTCAATATTTTCATTTTACCTAAAACAATACTTTACTTTTTTTAACATTAGTGACGCCCCAATTGGCGGTATTGTGCAAAATTAACGAAATTAATTTGATAAATTTATCTTCAACGTTCTGAAAATTATTGCTTTTAGTGGTCGCTTTTTTATCATTTTACCATGAAAGCATGGGAGGAAGCAAGGAAGATTCTGCAAAGAAGATTCTTTTCCTCTGATTTTTTCGCTCCTTAACGACGTTCCCCTGTGAATATGCTACAGTCTTCTGCAACCTATGAATGATGCAAGGGAGTGAATGCCCGATCACGACTGCCAGTACTCCCCAGCAGAACCTAACTGGCACCTTTTCAACCGCGGTTGAATGGCCGACAGTCGCGAATAATGAATTCTGTTCCCCTTTAAAACGACGACTGCGTGCGCAAAAACCTAAAAAGTATACCCTTCTGATTTTCCGTTCTGGTCTAGTGATATGTTGGACTGGAGTCTAATTACGCTGCATGCATTAAAATTTATTTTCAGGCCGACATTCACCTGCGTGTATAGGTGCAGAGGCCTCGGTATGGGCTTTGAGAAAGAAGACGACGGCACGCCTTGTACGGTAAGAGGTTTTAACAGCTCACGTTCATCAACCGCACTGGTATTGTGGTACTGGTTTTCTAACCCGATGCGGGTACGCGTCCTCTTCTAAGTCCTTGAAAGAATGAGAAAGGCAGGACTTGTCGTTGGAACGCTCGGCCTGCAGCACGCGCTCCATGCTTTCCGCCGTGCTTCTGACGCGCGCTCGAGGTCCACGGAACGGCGAAGGGTTGTCGCAAAGTTTGAAAGCTCGCGCTGTACTCGGGCCAACTGAAGCGTCTTGCCCTCCCTGCACTTTTCACCTTGTGAGTGACGAAGTGAGCTAGAGGAGCGGTAGTCCGGTAGTGAGATGAGGCGCCGAAGCATAACGTGCGTTGCAGTGAAGCGGGCATAGCTTGGAAAGGTTTCGCGGGTGTACGCGGCGGCGCTGCGGTAGCATGGGCTGGAGGGTTCCGAGCGTTCCGATGGCATTCGGCCAGCAAGATTGGATTTGCGGTCCTTGCAGCGCGAACTGACTCCCGTTTAAATCTTTTCCACCGTGTTTTCTGTCGCTTATGTGGAATGAAGTCCAATGCCGAATCGACGACGACAACGTCGACAACGACGGCGACAACGCCAGTAGTGCAGCCAATGCAACGCGAGCCGCCCTTTCCACCTGCTTTATTCAGCCGATTCAAGCCATGCTTTAGTGGCGCCTCTCGCGCCGTCGACACGAACTGTTGCAGCCGTGAGCGCTCGCTGACCCCTCATCTAGTTCACTTCATTCGAAAATATTGTTTCCCACTGCTCGATAAGTTACTCAGATGGAAAGAAAAATATGTTGGGATGAGGAAGTGACGAGTTAAAACGTTTACGGCGAAAAATGTTAGTGCGAATCTTTTTTTATGCCATAACTATTTTTCTTACGTTATCTTTTTCAAGAGGGGAGCATGTAGAAAAATACAAATGGGTGGAAAAATATTACCTAAAAAACTAGCATTAATAAGATTTTTTTATTTTGAAAAGCATGGTGTGGCGTTATAACGAAAACCCCTACTCCAGAAATACGTCCGTTTGTACGTCCTTGCGTGTTACCGCTGAATTTGGCAGGGAAATAGACGTCACTCGACATCACGCATCATGTGACATTACGGTTGGCACCATGACGTCAGGTCACGTGACCACGTCGCATTGAAGCTTAGGCTACGTGCCACGAGTATCACGTGCTGTCAATTTTGCCGCTAAATTTAGCGGGACACTTTACGTGACACGAGGTCTTATTATCACGTCACACCACGACGACACCGTGACGTCGGCTTTCCCACGTTTCATGACGTTAAATCGCGTGACGTAAGTTGAATTTCTTCCTCCAAAGTCAGAGGTAACACTTTGCGTCATGAGGCGTCACCCCATCACGTGACAACCCGACAGCACCGCTGACGTCACGTCAGGCGACCATGTCTACGTCCCGCGGCACGGAGTCCTGTCACGAAAAGGTCGACCCTTGTTCAACGTAAAAACGTCACTGGCGTCGGTTGCTCTGTTTAAAGCTGACTACGTTACCTTAGTAACGTAGAGAGGTTGTTTACCTCGGTAATATTAGACGCGGAGTAGAGGAACTTGCTCCGACTAAATTGTTTCGGCTTGTCTAAACTTTTTAGAGTAGGAAATACATATTAATATTAAAGTAACCTGTGGAAAAGTTCCCAACTGCTATGATCACCCTAATTACTCAATTTCTAACGGATAGCGAATAAAAAGGAAATAAAACTGTTTGTCTCTACCTGCACCACCTTACGGTATAACAATTTTAATCCAATTTAAATTTAAAAAATAATTGAGCGCCGTAGTTGGCGAAAAGTTTCTACAGTTCTTAAAGCCAATTAAAAAGTAAAACAGGGAGGCAGCTGAACCTTGGCTTTGGAACGAACTTGGAAAACTCGTGCAGGCATTTATGAGTATTTTTTTTTCTGTTTTGTTTTCTTTGGTGTAAAGTTATTAACTGTTGTTCTGCTTGGTCTTGCCTCTTGTCTTCGTCCATCTTGACGACCATGAAGTTGTCTTGTTCTTGTTTCGAATTTTCGTACTGGAATATATAAGAAATTGAATTAGAAACAATATAAAAATCCTATTTTGTTAATTTTTTTTTAAAGCTAATTATGCATATCTGCGTATCTTTGTACTCTCATGTATGTTTTCATTTTATTTATTAATTGCCTTCCTCCGTATTTTTATGTGTTTTTTTTTGGGAGTTGGGGGAGGGAGGGGGAGCAGGGATCTTTTTCATTTCTTTCTTGTTTTTAATTTTCGAATGATTATTTTCCTTATAACACGATTTTTTAAACTATAGAAACCTTGGTATTTACATATTTACATATTTACATTTTCCTCGAAGGAGGAGGATCACACTTATTAAGCTTCCTGTTTTCGTATTTATTTTGAACTGTTGTGAATGTGTTTCTATGAATCTTTCTTTTTTTCTTAGAAAGGGGGGGGGGCGGGTGGGGAGGGCGGAGAGATGACTGGAAGGTATGAGGTTTTGTGTTGAAGCCGACACTAAACATTTAACAAGAATGACGAAAATAATCCCTGGAGGAGGGGAACACGAGGGACAAAGGACAAACACTAACCTCCTAACACAGCTAGGTGACTGGTGCGCGACCGAAAACGTCCGCCTGGTCCGGGTATCCAACCCGGGACCTCTTCATTTCCAGTGGGGCGCTCTACCAACTGAGCTTACCCGGGGTTAGACGTCAGTAGAGCAAACAGGTTTTATCAGCTGCCACCAGTCTAACACCAACAAGGGTGAAAGGCTTGCATTTTACAGTTATGATTATAATCCAAATAAATGCAAAGGTGCTAGCGAGCTGGTAAAGAATGACGAAAATCCGGTCGGACTAGGCGGATTTTTGCGGTCCCGCACCAGTCACCTAGCTGTGTTTGAAGATTTGTGTTTGTCCTTTGTCCCTCTTGCTCCCCTTCTCCAGGGATTATTTTTGTCATTCTTGTGCAGCTCGCTTTCACCTTTGCATTTAATTGCATTATAATCACTAAATATTTAGTCGTTCACATCAGCATTTCTTTTCGTTTCGTAAGTTGTAGGTTGTTGTTGATTGGTCTTGAAATGCTGTAAAAAAATATCAGCTTTTTTTTTTTCGTTGTCTGTCTTGGTTGTTTATTCCTGAACACTGTTGATTTGAAAGTAGATAATTTTTTGTTCCAGTTTGGTTATTGATACTCTCATAATGTGTTGTGAGAAGCCCAGAACCTGGAACTAGTCTTAGGTCCTTCTAACCTGTTGTTTAGAGACATCCCTATTGGTAGCCGCTTGTCGAGGTTGGTTAATGGAAGCCCGAGGAATAAAACTGGCCCGTTCCCCATGATCTTGGTGTGGGTCTTCCAAATGCCATTGTTTGTGGTGTTGGTTCAGGACGGTAAGCTAGGAGAAGCTCCGAGCCAGGAACTAGTCCATGGCTCTCCTAACCAAAGCTATGATCACTGAGAGACTAACCGCCGGATTAAAAAACCTCACTCCAATTGAGGCGCCCATCCGCTTCCTCAAGGAAGGCGCGAGAGCCGGCGCTTGCCAATCACGAGGACGGATAAGCAGCTTAGGCAGCATGTCAGTCGTCGCAATTTGCCAGCGCCGGCCCTCGCGCCTTCCTTGGGGAAGTGGGGGAGGGGGGGGCGCCTTAATTGGAGTGGAGTTTGTGATTTGGGTGGTAAGCAAAGCATGGTGTGACCTATTTTTCTTATGTGTCTTGCGTCCTGAGTCGTGCCTCGTCGCTCCTTTCGACTACTGCCGGGGTTTTATTGTCTGCAGGGCGATAATAAAATGCTTAGGTGTCACCATGCAGAGCGTTTCTTGAGCTCACAGTGACGTACACAGACGCGGGCGAGAAACATTATTAACTTGACAATTCCCTTTTACTTTAGGGAATGTTTCAGTTCTTCCCGTACCAGGGAAAGTGCACAAACGGCTGGTGCGTCCCCGGAAGCTCTCACATATCTGTGCGTTCGGTGGAGCAAACTGAGGAGTCGCCTGAACCAACTGAGGAGTCGCCTGAACCAGCTGAGGAGTCGCCTGAACCAGCTGAGGAGTCGCCTGAACCAGCTGAGGAGCCGCCTGAACCAGCTGAGGAGACTCCTGAGAGAGTGACATATTGGACAGTTGATTAATGATCTCTCTTTTGACAAAATGCGCCGCAAGACAGGGACAGTCCGTGTCTTGCTGCGCATTTTATCAAGAGAGACTCCTGATACAGTGGTGTAGCCAAGGGAGGCACTTATAATGCTTCCGCCCCCTCCTTCTACCCCCGAAATGCAACCGACATTATAATAAACACACGCATTTTGCCCCTTTCCCACCTACTCCTGCTTTCCAAGCATCGTGTCGTCAAGTCATGAACACACCAGCTACTTCAGCTCCTCCCCCCTTTCCCTAAAACTAAATTCCTCGCAACGTCACTGATCTGAAAACCAGCCAAAGAACAACAATAAATGAAGAACCCAGCAGTGCAGCAACGCAGACGTGTTGTCAAGCAACTCTGCTGTAATGAAACGTTTGGGAAGCTTATTAAAACACTCACAAAAAATCTTTGTGCGCTCATTTTTATGTTTCAGAAAAACGAAATACTAGGAAGCTTCTTTCGACGATAGCGGTTTTGCTTTTCACACACGTAGACACGCTAACGGGTTTTTCGTTTTCAGTCTAGAGAATGGATCCTAGCAATAGCTCTGAGTAGATAGCCTAGATCGAAGAGAGGGTCCATCTCATACCATGGGGAGCGATTGCAACTTGATGGCGGGCACCTCCTGCGGAGATTGGTCGCAAGTGCGCATGCGTTGCATTTTCGGCGTGGCGACGAGGAAAGCAGGCGGAAAGGCGGAGGTGTTTGCAGACGATCAACGCTCTTGGTACCTCCTCGCAGCACGCATTGCAAGCGCTGCCCCTAAACCAGGTGGCCCTAATAGAGCAGTTGAAATTTCTCTCACATCTGGGTGCATAAGCTCCTCGTGAGAGAGATTATCAAGTTATTGGTGCGCTAACTCTGTCGAGTTGGTAGCTTGGTATACAATGCCCAAGCCAACATAACCGGTGGGTTCACATTGGTGACGCCAACAAACTTGTTAAAACCCCATTAAGCACCATTTACGGCAGTTAAATGCCTCTATATATATTTTTAAAGTTACACCTAAATGCCTTGAATTTTCGCAGACAAACGCCTCAATAACAGTGACTTTGTTAAAGTTATCCACGCATTTGAACCAGTTATTATTATATTGGTGGATACTTCGTTTTACCATTAAAGCTTTCTCTGTTTTATATATATTTTTTAATCAAGTCGTTTTTAAATCATATTACTATACTCGTAGTGTTTCGGTTCTTACGCAACACCGAGGCGCGATACTTAAAGGGGCTGTGCAACAATTTTCAGACTTTGGCCAATTAACCGCGGAAATTAATCGGCGTCACCTGTGGAACGAAAAGCAGAAAACCGTAATTTCTTGCAAGCGCTAATTCTTATTAAAAAAAAAAATGAAACAAATCGAAGGTCAAGATGCCCCTCCACTCTGCACGTCGACTTTCGAGTGACGTACTCTGGGGGTTCACGTAGTTTCCCCTTGGCTTCGCTCTTCAGAGACCAGCCGCATCCTCCACGATTGTCAACTTTGAAAGGATTAGCCTCGTCGAAGGTCGCGGCGAGCGATCGACACAAAAAACCGTTCGCCACGGGGCTGACGGCGAGTTTTGCAGCGGAGGGGAACAGGTTTTTTGACTTCCGCGTGCCCCCAGAGACGGTGTCATTTTAGTTCCCATAACCCCGACAGGCGGCTGCAGATCGGCAAATAATTCGTTTTTTGCTTTGCGATTGCGCAGCAGAATAGCAGTTTTTCGACAAGGTGACGCGTTTTCGGTCACTTGGGCTTGCATAAACAATATAAAAAAATGTAAACTGCCAATTCTTTCAACATTAAAATCGTTGCACTGCCTTTTAACGATTCTGGTAAAATTGTAATTATTACCATTGTCATTACTATGAATATTATGACTTCATTCCTCACGCCGTCGTTATTATATCATCCGTGAATAGATCACAGTGCTATCATTAAGGTCAAAAGGCATGCAATTGCAAACACACAGACACACGCACACAAACACACACGCAAAGAAACAAAACGAAACGGCGCATATACTGGGTTAGATTTCTTATGCGAAAGGATTAACTGTCCCATGTAGCGAAGCCACCGTTGCCTGTGGACGTTGTCTGTAGCAGCGGAAAACAACACCTAAATTCCCATTGGCTGCGACGCGTCATGTGGCTCCATATCAACGGCGTCATCGTTGCTGGCCAGCGGAACTGCTGGCGGTACTGTGCGAAAAAGGGGGGGGTAAACGCGGGCATGCTCTGGCTTAGTTGACGTTAAGCCTAACGTTAGGATTATCGTTATGCTTTGAGGTCTAACGTCGTCAGCCGGTACGCGCAGCTGTTTGACACAAGGGGGGGGGAGGGGCGGGCGGGTATGCGCTGTCCTGACGTTGGGCCTATCGTTACGCTTTGAGGTCTAACGTCGTCAACCGGTACCCGCAGCTAGGGCGATTATGATGATGAGAGGGCACGTGATTTTCAGCACGCGCCGCGCCGATCTTCGAACTCCCGGCGACGCTCCGAGCTTCGCACTCCAGCCGCTGCCTCACCCAGCGGCGCAGCAGTAACCAGCGAACCAGGGCGGTCTGCGCGGCACACCGCCGCACTCCATGCCGGCGCTGCGGCTGCTTCTGCTCCTCTCGGCGCGGAGGAACATGGCGGCGCCTGAAGCATCTATATCGTCGGCGGCCGCAACCTCGGCCGTAGCGAAACGTGGCCGTCCATGCCAGTACACCGCAGACGAACTAAGGGAGCGGAACAATGCAGCAAATTAATGATTTAGCATTTATAACTTATAAAAAAGTGCTTAAAGAGGCCCTGCGACGACGTTTTTACTGTTTTTTTAAATTTGTACCGAACATGAGCGCACTGAACGTAGTAACTTACTGAACTTTTTCTTTTCTCGAAATTCGCTTCATTTCAAAAGCTATAGGCATAGTAAAATTACAAAAACAAGCAAAAAATAACCTCCTTATTGACGTCCTTGGTCCTCTGTCCCCCGTTTTCCTGCGGCGGAGGATTCCCCTTGCCGCGGTGACTGACGAATGTCGGGAGAGAGGGGAAGGAGGCGGGGAACGGAGGTGAGGCCGAGGAGAAAGAGCTGCCCGGGAACGGGGCAGCTCTCTCTCCTCGGCTGACGTCAGGACCAACAACGTCAGGATTTCGTCACATGCCGCGCGCTTTCGACACCACGGGGCGCCCCCGTAGGAAGAGGAGGTTTCCGCGTCGTCCGGTTAAAATATGATGCACTGTTATTTAGTTACTCTCTCCGTGGCCGCTGGGTTGCCCGAACAACAAGAGACGTGGAAACCGCAGAAAAGGCCCAGCCTTTAATAGGAGAGCAGGGTCCCTTTAAGTGTCGTCGGAATATTTTTAGCAAAAAATCGCACAAGCGGAAAAAAGGAAACATTATGACGTTGGGTTTTTAGCGCTGTTTGATTTACCCTTTTGGTTTTTAGTTTCGGTTGCGTCCTGACTTTAGGCGTAACTTAGCAGCGCTGACTTCCAGTGCTTCCATGCCCATTTTCGTATTTCTCCTTAACTTTTTGTTCGAACAACTTTAAAAAAGCGTTCATAAAAGTATCGTTTATGTTTGTAGCTATCCTCTTCGTATTGCCACTGGAAGAAAAGACTAACAAAAATATGTTGCCCCACTGTCTAAGCGAGAGATTACAATAGGAATCGGTCTGTCCATTCTCCGTATGCAGAGAATTCACACACTGTGTGGTTTACAGGTATAACATATTTGAAAAAGCGGAGACGACAGGCTAAAGGAAACTAGAGAAAGAACACAAGCAGGAAAACCATGATGCTTCTTTTTTAGAGCGCAGCTCTTAGGCGCCCGTTTTCGTGTTGAGCGGCGTCGCCGTTGGCGTAACCGCGCGTTGCATAATTGGACGTTTCTCATAATGACGTCACATGTAACGTCACCCGTAATGTCTCGCGTGACGCTACTCAACTCGTGAAAAAATTTTCACTAGATTTAGAGAGAAAATTCTTTCTCTAAACTTAGCGGGGGAAATTTTTCCAGCTAAATATAGAGGGACATTTTTCAGCCAAATTTAGCGGGAAAAACTATCTGCAAATGATAGCGGAAAAGTTTCGCCCATATTGCCTGAGCGCAGCTGACTAGCAGTCCGCGCGCTCGTGGCGTAATGGTTATCGCGCGTGCCTTCCACGCAGAAAGCCAGAGTTCGATTCCTGGGAGCGGGTACGCATTTTTGTTTACTCTAATGAAATGTTCTGGTAAATTCGAGAACCGTGTTCCTGATTCAGTTTAGAATGTTCTACCCCCGCCGAACCTTCTACGCCGATTATTCCAGAAGCCCACGCCTGTAGAAAGGGGCTCTGCGTGGCCAGCCGCAGTCAGTTTCGCCCCAGCGTTCGACTTTGCTCTTTCGCCGATTTCGACACCCGCGACGCTCTGCTGTTATCTTCTGTTTCCTTTTTTATTTTTGGGCACAACTTCGCCCTCATTAAACGTTTAGTTCCTTTAGTTATTCTCCGCCTCATCATTTGTCATTCGTGACAATATTTACTGAAAAATTTTACCCTAGTGACGGAACGCGTGGCGTCACGTATGTCATCCCGTGACTGAATTTGACGTCACCTGAAATATAGCGAAAAAGCTTTTCTGCTAAATTTATCGAAAACATTTTACCGCTAAATTTAGCGTGGAAATCAACGTGAATTCACCTCAACGTCAGTTCAGTTTCCCCGCTAAATATAACGAGAAAAATGTTCGGAAGATTTCCCGCTAAATTTAGCTGGATGTAAACATATTCCACAGAGATCTGTCTGGTTATAAAAATAAATAGACTGACTGAAAACATTTGAACTCTAACCCTGTTTGAATATAAACAAAAAACCCCACTATTTTGGACGTCGTTGTGCGGAAGAATTTAGACACGCTTACTTTCTCGGTGGACTGGAAGCCTACGCACACTGACAGGTCTATGAACTTCAAATCTTACCATCCCACAACACACAAGATATCGGTGGTCACTGCCCTTTTCAGACGTGCGATGTCTGTCTGCTCGGCGGAGGAATCACTCCGAAAGGAGGTGTGCAAGATCAAGGCCGATCTTCAAAACAACGCTACACTCTAAGTTATCAACCGAGTATAAAAAGCTGCACCATCCCCGTCTCTCCGCGGCCCCGGCCCCTTCTAGCCGTATTTGCATGCCATGCATAAGGAACGTCAGCGAGACCATCGGAGGCACCCTTCGCAAATATGGAATCGCGGTCAGTCACAGACCAGTGACAACCATCCGTCACCAACTCCCCCTTTCCAAAGACAGACCGGGAAAGGAGAAGTCTCAAGGTCTCGCCTAACGCATCCCATGCGCGGACTGCCCGTGCTGCCTACGTAGAAGAAACAAAGAACTTCCCGTAACTCATCCGCCGCCACAAATACGACGTGAAAAAGAACGACGTCCAAGCCAGTGCCCTCGCTGAACACGCCGAAAAACTGGGTCACAGAGTGTCCTTCGACAAGAGCGAGATTCTGGCCACGGAAAAAGCACTGGCGTAGACGTCTGCACCTGGAGTCCTGGTATATCCAAACAACAAAAGAAAACGTCAACAGATCATCGGGCACTCTCCCAAGCGTATATGTCTCAGGGCTTCGTCGCTTCACGGAAAAACACGGGCACAACCTTCCGTAACCGGGTTCCAGCGCTGGATATTCTTGATGAAGATGAAGCTGCAGATCATTAAGATGATATAGATGAAGACGACGAAGAAGATTCGCCCAACCCATAGTCACCCGTGAACAAGGGACTGAGCTGGTCCGGAAACGTAGGAGTATCTTGTTTTTATTCCAACTTGGCTAGAGTTCAAATTTTTTCAGTCAGTCAAATTTAGCTGGAAAATGTTGGTATTTTTCCTCCTAAATTTAGCGGGAATATTTCCCCGCTAAATGGGGCGGGAAATTTAGCTAAAATCTTTCCCTAAATGGGAGGGGACCAGGAGAGGAGGAGAGGGGTACTGAGGGAAGGACCGGCATACTCCTTACCTCCGTACCCTCCCCGTCCTCCTCCTCAAGAGCTGCGCCCTAATTCGGCATTACAGAGAATTGTAAATGTCTTTAATTTTTTCTCCCTGTAATGTATATACTTTTAATATTGAGACATTCCAGCGAAGTATCGGTGTGCGCCAGTTATTGATTCATTATGAACTAGCAAAAAGAATATAATAATACACAGGGGCGGAGAGAAAACAAAAAAGAACAGTGGGCACTCGCTAAAAGGTTTATTGCAAAATAAAACATAAATATCCGCCTGAAAATATTGCTGGCTATTAAATATCTTCAACAAAATCGAGTCTTTATCATCCACCATTAATATATAGACCTGGTGGCGTAAGGCAAAGGGTAAGGCAACAACGCAGCCATGTAAGTAACTCATCCGCTCCTGATTTTCCTGCGTCTTGTGCTCGTGGACATTTCGTTTGGAAAGCATTTTCATTTATTTATTTATTCACTCATTCCTTCATTCATTCATTCATTCATTCATTCATTCATTCATTCATTCATTCATTCATTCATTTATTCATTTTTACATTTTTGGTTATTTATGATTTTTTTTTGTGAATCTTTACTTGAAGGTAACCTAATAACTGAAGATCGGTGTTGGAAACCCGCGTTGCGTTCTAGTTTTCTATTTTAATTATTCAAGAATCGTGTTTTAAAATCTGTAACGGACATGACTACTTATATATGTTCCATTTCCTGCGAATTGTGTGAAGTTCTTTAGTGTATACTATTGTCACTGACAAATCAGAGAGCAGCACGGCGTCTCTTTAGAACGACCGAATTCAGCACGCGCTTGCCATACTTTCCGCCGTGTTTTGGCTGCGCGTTCACACTGGACGCTCCGAGACAGCGAAACGTTATCGAAGCTGGGAAGCTCGCACCGGAAACGGGACACTCCTCCCCGCCGTTCCGATCCTGTCGCTAACCGTATCGACGAAAGGCGACGATGATTGCGTTTATGGTGCCACGCCGATTTCATTAGCATTAACAACTAATGCAAAACAAGCTCTGCGGTCAGTAGTACGGCGATATGAAGAATCCACAGTTGGAAAACCAATGATTCAAGGTAGCCTCATTGCATTAAATGAATAGGATAGTGTCACTGGTGAAACGCTTTTCCAATACGTTGCAATACGTACTTCGGCAATACGTTGCATATTAAAACAAAACCACGGACTCACGAACATCCAAATTTTACGACCACTTGCGAAAAAAAAAAATACTGAGCTCGAAATTTTTGACAGGGCTCAGTAGCATCGCATTCATTGCGATTTTTGGACATCATAAGCACTTATGCCATTTCAATTTTACAGCAGTTTCTTAAAAAAAAAAAAATAGCTCTTCGGTTAGCACCAATATAAACTAGACAGGGTCTCTGTGTTTTGAGCTGTGGGCTAAATATTCCTATGCGGGTAACGTTGGCGATCTCACACAGGGGAAAACAAATTGGTGAAAGAGCACTAAGAAAAGAAAATTATCCAACCTGACAACCAGCTTTGTTTTGAGATCAACAGAAGCGCTATTCACACTACAAATATCGGAAGAAGGTTGGGAAGTTTCCTGAGATGGTTTTGTGGACACAACAGTTTAAGAAGGAGTCGTGATTTGTGGTGTTTAGCGAGGCCCTGAGGGACAAGCATGGAAGGCACAACAAGCACCAGACAGATAAGAAGAATCTTGAACGCTAAGCTTGCTATGTCATCTACTCCAATGTGGGCAAATGTGTTTTACCGGCGTTTGGTCTATACAGTATCTTCAATCAGTTCTTGAATAACCGAGCATGAGTCCTAGCTGAACCCTGAGGCTGCACTCTCGTCTAATTTGTTCCTCACTCTCGACCGAGGTATACATGTCATACAAAATAGTGCAGAGGCCTGTCCACTCAGGTCGTGTTGACAGAATCCGCGCTGTAGAAAAACAAGTGATTTATAGCTCGGTTCACCTTTGCGACTAGAAAGTTCCGTCACCAGCTTGTCAGACCAGATGATTAAACTTCGTGATTGTGTTGAGATCTGTCACAACACGTGCTCTTGCAGTATACTCTTCAATCAATTTGATTCCCCTCTGCCATCAGAACAATAAATGACTCCTCTAAAAGACATGGACTTCGTTTCGTCAGGGATGTGAACACACCTAGCAGTGATGCGATTTCGTATATGTTCTAGATCAATTGCGAATTTGTATGCTAAAGAACATATAAATTTGCGACTTCGGGCTGTTGTATCGCGTCTATTTTTCGCCACATTCTAAAAATAGAAAGGCATGCCACATACGTAACGTAACGCTAATTATCCGTTGCACTGCACAAATGCTTCATAACTGTATTGGGCAATAAGTAAAAAATAAAGCATTGTTATTATAAATCTGATTTCACTGCAGAGTTCGGTTTCTTACACATTGTAAGGTGAACGGATGGTTTTTCCTGAACTCACGCCTATGCTTATTATAAAACTGAGCATGTTATTCCGGGCAATCACAGGAAGCCCCGTCTAGGAGCGGATTGGGCTTGAACTAAAACCATTGATAAGTGGTTGTCCATATAATAAAGTATCGTGACTTAATTAAAAATAAATTATTATCAATCTGTATTTTTTGTACGTTCTTGAATAGCGTTTTTGGATAATATTAATTGCAAAAAACTTTCTTTCTTTTTACAGCGCCGTAAAATGTATACGCGTCACACATTTATTTTATTATTTTAGTATTTTTTTTGTACAATAAGGCTTACTCATAAATTGCGCGGCGCTAATTTGACTGCACGTATTTGCAAGTTTTTATTCTACCATATTATGAGACATTTAAAATCGAAAGCATTGATATTTTTTCATTAGTCATGAATGTTGTACAAGATATCCTAAATCTAAAAAGCAGTCAGAGCGTCTGACAAAAATCATTGTCACGAATATACGGAAGAACAATTAGGTAAGAATCAGCGCACCTTCATAGTTCACACTAGGACATGAGGATACGTATTTCTGTTTTGCTGTGGGAGATTTTAATGGTACTCGTATATCGTAAAGGGCTTCCCTATTGCAATGTATCATGTTGTGTTGACAAGATGTGCATCTAACAACACAGTTGGCGCATTATAATAGCTTCTGCAAAAATATTAACTGCAGCTTCCAGCAGTGGCTATCTTTACAAATAAAAATAAAATGCCAAAAAGCAAAACAAAAACATTATTGAATACGCAATAAAAATGGATGTCGGGGTAATGCTGACACTCCGACATTTCACAAAAAAGTCGTCGACGCATTTGTCAGCCACTATAAATGAAGCCCTAGTGGCGTACGGCAACAGATAAGGTGACAACGCAGCCATGAAAGCAACTCTTGCGCTCCTGCTTTCCCTGTGTCTCGCCCTGGTGGACGTTTCCTTGGGTAAGTGTGGAGTCCCGAAGCCGTAGCCTACTACAATTCTACTAATATTGAATACCTGAAAAGCGATGTGATATATGATTACTCATAGATAGAGTAAAGAACATGAGCACCGGAAAATACGACGTAGCCGCTCACATTTATTTTAACGTGTCTGTCATATATTACAAATGAACAGTGGTGGGGTGTTGCAATGATTCTATCTATGTTACGTACCAACCCAAAACTCTATCGGGGTCGCCAGTGGGTAATTAAGTTGCAGCAATAAGCGGGAAAACAATCCCGAATGAGGCTTCGAAGCTGTGGATTACAAAAATTTGTACAGAGGAAAAAAGGAAAGGCCACGGTAATATACTGAATGTGAGGAAAATAGTTGTTTAATATTGCTTTCTGAAACTTCCTGGAATATTTACCGCTTTTTAGTCAACAGAATTCAGTTAAGTGGCAGAGGTAAACGCGATTTGCTTTTTGTCTTCTAGTCTCGCATGTATAAACTAAATAACACAAAAATTGTATGGCAAATTGCTAGGCAATTGCGTTGCATACGTGAAGCGTTCTAGCATCACTTGACATCAGGTCACGTGACGTATATTTCGCCCCTAAATTTAGCGGAGAAATTGAATTGTGTATAGGTCACCTGAAATCGGGTCACGTGACGTCAATTTTCCAGCTAAATTTAGGGAAAAACTGATTGACATAGAAGTCACGTGATATCAGGTCACGTGACCTCCATCATCTGATGTCTCTGACGTCACAGGCCACGGCTTCATAAACGGCGGCGTCACGAAATCCGGAGCCACTAGTTCAAGAACGTGTTACGTTAAAAGGGCGGTGGTTACGGAAGCAATTCAGAAATCACAATTCTGTATAAAAGGAACTCATGTACTTGTCTAGAAAGAATTAGAAGAATTTGTTCATTTGTTGAGCGAGGCTAAGGCAACATTATTGTGTTTTATGCTCATTAAAGTAGCTTATAGTTTGCCAACATATGAGAAGTTTAAATCAGTTCTAAAGATATCAACGATCTGCGTTCATAGCAACTAAAAATAACAAAGGTCAGTGTTAGCCATACACTGGAAGAAACTGTTAATGTGCGGGACTGCGCGAAATCGTTTGTTTCGTAATGCTAGTAATATTTATAATGTAGGCTGCTAAAATCATTAGGTTGACTCTAAAATGAACCGGGAAAATCGGCATCGACGTGTATTGCTGTCTCAAAAATTAACCAAACGTGTATTTTTGTGCTGAAATCTAACTTCTAACATTTCAAGCCATGTTATTCCCTTCCTGTGATCAATGACAGCAGCAAACGTGCCAGACTGGCACGTAGCCAGATTTGGCTAGGGGGGGGGGGCGTCGTCGCATGCTGATGAGGGGAGGGGGAGGATTCTAGCAAACCAAAGTTTGGGGGGGAGGCGTGCCTGGTGCCAGAATCAAGCGGGCATTGTCGCAGACGACGGAGTTATCGACAATTGGGGCTTGTGGCGCCATCTCTCAATAGCTGCAGCGAGCTGACGCCACACTCAGTTCAAAACAAGAGGCCCTGCTTGTCTGTGTCTCTGCGCCCATTGGTGGATGACGCCACAAGCTGAATTCTTCGTTAGATATGTTGTATTGTTCTACGTCCGCCATTTACCCTTTTAAATTTATTGATATATTTTTCTTTCACGTGAAGACAGCGACGCCTTGAGAATTGAAAGGGTAAAAATGCACCACTACAAAATACTTTTCGTGAAAATTTGAGATCGGGTGCAGCGCCGTTATTTCCGATCAATTTCAGAGTCAGACTCAAGATTTTTGACACCCTACATACGGATCTGATCACAAGAGAAATACAATTATTAAATATGGTCCAGGTAGTTGAGTAGTTGAATGAGAGCAAAACTTCAATGCAAGGCAGTGCTTTTTTAGGTACGCTTACCCTCGGATATTTCTTGATGAATTTTGAGTTTTATCATCAACATTTTTATTTGTTTGTTTTCTTTCGTGTTTAGGCGATGCCAATAGCAATACCGATACCGGGGTGACTCCAAAGGCCGGAGACGCTACCAGTGGCGAAAAATGCGAAAGACTCGTTCCAAAGCTCGTGAGTACATTTTTTAGAGCGTAGCCCTTAGGCGCCCCTTTCCGGCTTGAGCGGCATCAACGTCGGCGTCAACGTCGGCGTCAACGTCGGCGTCAACGTCGGCGTCGCCGTCGCCGTCGCCGTCGCCGTCGCCGTCGCCGTCGGCGTCGTCGTCGGCGTCGTCGTCGGCGTCGTCGTCGGCGTCGTCGATCGGCGTCGTCGTCGGCGTCGTCGTCGGCGTCGCCGTCGGCGTCGTTGTCGGCGTCGTTGTCGGCATCGTTGTCGGCGTTGGCGTAACCGCGCGGTGCATGATGGGTAAATCTCTCCGCTAAATTTAGCGGAAAATATTCCCCGCTACATTTAGCGGAAAGAATTCCCCGCTAAATCTAGAGGAAAATTTCCCCCGCTAAATCTAGCGGAAACATATCTCCGCTAAATTTAGCGGAAAATTGTCCCTACTAAATTTAGCGGAAAAATTTTCCCTAAAAGGGAGGCGAGCAGGAGAGGAGGAGGGGCATAGCCCCCTCTCCGAACCTTCCCCTCCTCCTCCTCAAGAGCTGCGCTCTAATTCGACGTTACAGGTATAGTTGTAAACGGCTTTCATTTTTTTCTTCATTTCGTTTTGTGTAGAATACGTTTTAGTTTAATGTTTAAAACTGTTTATTTTAAGACTGCTGACTTAATATTTCTATTTTACCTAAAATATTATCCTCACTACACTACGCAATATTTTAAACTTTAGCGACGCCACAATTGAAGTTTCTGGTGTCGTGGGGGTTCTTCTTCCTCGCATCTTTGGCGCAGACCAGAAAGCGTGGTCCAGGAAATTATAGTGAGAGATGGGCTACTTGGCACTACTTTATTTGCAAACACACCCTTGCCAGAAAACTCGTTTTTGTCGTGCCAGACGCTCGCGCCGTGCCTGACCACGATGCACCAAGAATAATAATTTGTGCCTCTCAAATACATGGCTTGCACTGAGCGCGAACCTTGTTAAGCGTGCATTTTGCCCCAATGGATTTGATTTCCTCAGCAAGAACAGCTCGCAATGACCACCAGCATATTGCGCGATGACGTCACGTGCAAACCATGTTAAACAGTTCAGCCTTCTGCGGAAATGCGATGTTCGCAACACTAGCAATATATGTCCAAATTGTAGAGTTGTTCATTATTTATAACAGTCTCGCGATGATATACGGCTGCCTAATGAAATGTTAGATCACATGACTGGTAAATAACAGAGTTGTAAAGTGGGGACCCAAAGAAGTGCACGTAAAACCCAATAAAACATTAGCTACAGAGGCAGCATCTCGGGAAGTTTCGAGCTCGGTCAAGTTGATGCCCAAACGTGATTTATATTAGGATTCTAAAAATCTTCGTCTCTCCTTCGCGCTATTTATATTTAATTAGGAATATCCTTGCATGCATTTTTACGCATCACGTTTTGCAGTAAGCCTCAGTAAGGAGTTGCTTACGGGATTATTTAGAAGTACCAGTTATCTTCCTTTTTCTGCTCATTTCGTGTATTTGCTTTCTGATCTATTATGTGAGCACAAAGTTTTTTTTGGCGTTCTCTGCAATCCCGTATTTTACACTGCAAAACGGCAAACAAAAGCACGTTTCCGCAGACTCAACAGCTGGTGTATCAGTTATATAAACTTCATAAAGTGAAATATATTGATGTTAATAAAGATATATTTTATTACTGACCGAAGATTCGGCAAATTAAATAGAATATCGATCACCTCAAAGATATATGTCACAAGTAAATCCACCACCCAATTGCCTGCAAGATTCTCTGCAAACCTTTTCCGACATTTGTATCCTCGGTAGACTCGTTTTAAGTGATTTAGGAAAGCCTTAAATAAATTTCGGATTTTCAAGCAAATTTAAACAGATGTATGTTTTCCTGACATATAGAAGTCTGTTATTGTCTCTTTTATGTGGTGAACAAAACTTTTATGTGTCTGTGGGTAGGACACAAACAAAATACGCAGAGACGCGCGTGGTGGAACTATGACGATTATGCACGGAAACCCTCAGAAAGTGTCCAGTTAAGTAGCTGCCATAACTAGTAGAGCACAAAATACCACTTTGCTGTATTAAAAAAAATTTTCACTTAGCGAGGGTGATGATTATAGGCAAATTAAATTGACCGGAATCTAGTGAAGAACAAACGTGAACATCTAGGCTATGCCAGTTCATCCGGTGTAATAAAATATTTAGTTTGTTAATCACTATTTTAGGCAAGATTCGATCTGCGTACGAAGGTGCTTATAGACTAGAGTGAACAATTTCATTCACTCCTTTTTGTATCATTTGTCGCCTGCATCACAGTGCCGAGTGTAAACAATGTTTGTTGGAAAAAAACATTGTGATTGTCGCTCAGTGTTTCTACAAAAGATGGACTGGAATTGTTTCTCCTAAAAGTTTCGTGACACTTAAACACTGTATTGCTTTTAGCTCACTTGTGTGTTCATCATATATATATTGTGAAACGTAATTCGCAATCCATATTTTCTAATATATATGGTGACGAGGTGCCGATTTCATAATGTTATGCACTGTAATTAATTCCTTAGTTCAAGGGAACAACAACGATTCAACTTTTAGACTGCGACGCAAAATGGCACCAATCGCGGGTACTTTAGGCGACCTACCTAACATCGCGAAAACATTTTGATACAGGTACAATATACGTGACTCTGGTAAAAAAGAGATGTTAAGCCGTATAAACACGACGTTTTGTATGTTAATGTAGATTTTTATTCCGTGTTGAGTCAAAATCAAATAATGGAATTTTATATTTTTGGTACCTGAAAACAAAGGTGCATTACACAAACGATAGAAGAAAAAAAACTATATGGTTAATCCTTGCATGACGTATAGTGCCTATTGCGAAAACAACCCGGAAAATATATTCCCATTTTAGCGTTTCAAACCGGTTCGACCTGGTTCGAACCGCTGTTTTTGCTCCCCGCAACTGAACCGAAAGTCGTGAACCCGAACCCGAACTGAACCGATAAAAGTTCTGTTCGACACTCTTGCGTAAACACTTCAGGTTTTCCGTTCTGGTCTATTCATATTGAAGGAAGTATATATTGACTAAAGTATAATTACGATATATGCATTAAAATTTATTTTCAGACCGACTTTAACTGCATGTATTGGTGCAAAGGCATCGAAGGGGGCTATGACTATGAAGACGACGGCACGCCTTGTAGAGGTAAGAGCATTTAACAGGTCACGTCTGTCAACCGCGCTGGTATTGTACTGGGTGACCCCAGGAGCGGCCAGGCTCTTTAAATCGACCGCGAAATTCGGTTTCTTAACCTATTGCGCTACGATGCAGCGTTACCCACAGGTAGCGCATTTTTTTTGGTAAAATTTGCAAAGAGCAAACTTGCCTGAGGAAAAAGTAAAGAAAGAAAAGGCTTAGCCCTATGGAAACGCAGCGAAGCCACCGGTCTTCAAACAATACGGCGCCGCTTCGCACGGGAGACGAGAGATGGCGCAAGCGGTCGCGATGCCGACTGCCGCCAACGGACGAGCCTACGTCCCTTAGAGCCGGCATCTTTAGCAGACGACCGTTGCAACTCAAAAGCGGCGCGAGGTTTTTTGATATCAGTTTCCAATGCATTATTTGATCATCCTTACTAATAACACATATTGAATGTACAGATAATCGATTAAAAAATGGTTTGTCAGGATATTTTGACTGTTTTTTCGGGGTACTGATGCCGTCTGCTTTGCAGTTCCTTGTTACCGCGCCTGCTTTTGTTCCTGCGACTTTCGCCGCCTGCGGAAGGTGCACCGCTTTTGAGTCGAAAAGATCGTCCGCTAAAGACGCCGGCTCTCGGCTGCGCGCTCATTCGTTGGCGGCAGTTGGCATCGCGACCGCTTGCGCCATCTCTTGTCTCCCGTGAGAAGCGGCGCCGTGTTGTTTGAAGACCGGTGGCTTCGCTGCGTTTCCATAGGAGCTAAGCCTTTTTCTTCCTTTACTTTTTCTTCATGTAAGTTTGCTCTTTGCAAATTTTACAAAAACAATGCACCATATGTGGGCAACGCTGCACAAAATCGTAGCGCGATAGGTTAAGAAACCGAATTTTGCGGTCGATTTAAAGAGCCTGCCGCTCCTTGGGTCACCCAGTAGTACTGGTTTTCTGAACGCCTGTCCAAACAGCATACTACAGAACTCACGACTCCGGCAAATCGTGCGGCGCTCTGCTTCCGGCGGTTTTTCTTTCGCGGGGGAAACTCTCCCCCGTCCAATCTGCCGGGATGAAACTTCCCACGTCAAATAGCGAGGGGGAGATATGACGGGGGAAGTTTCCCCACCGGCAGATTTAATGAGGGGACGTTTCCCCCCGCGAAAGATAAACCGCCGGAAGCGGAGCGCCGCACGATTTGTCGGAGTCGTGCGTTTTGTAGTATCCTGTTTGGACACCCTTAACCCGTTGCGGGTACGGCATCCCCTTCTGCAGTCATTGAAAGAATGAGAAAGGCAGAACGTGTCGCTGGAACTCTCGGCCTCCAGCACGCGCTTCATGCTTTCCGCTGTGCTTCTGACGCTTGTGCACGCTCAAGTTCCACGAGACACTGAAGCATTGCCGCAAAGGTGGGAAGCTCGGGCTAGAGCCGGGGCACCTGAAGCGCCTCGCCCTCCCTGCCCTTCTCACCTTGTCAGTGACGATGTGAACTAGAGAAGCGGTAGTGAGATGAGGCGCCGACGCGTGCTGTGCGTTGCTGTGAAGCGGCGCGCGTGGAAAGGTACCGCGGATGTACGCGGCGGCGCTGCGGTAGCATGGTCTCAGACTCAGGATCCGAGCCCATGTTACCTCAGCGCGAACCTTGGCCAGCAAGTTTGGCTGGACGTTTTTTTTAGCGCGAACTGATTCCCGCTCAGATCTTTTCTTCCGTGTTTTCTATCGCTTATGTGGAACGAGGTCCCATGCCAAATCGACGACGACACTGTCGACGAGGACGGCAACGCCAGTAGTGCAGCGAATGCCATGCGAGCCGCCCTGGCCACCCGCTTCAGCCGATTCAGGCCGTGCTTTAGTGGCGTACTCTAGTGCCGTCGACATGATCTAGCTCACTTGATCCATGGCCTTTGAGATCCCGAAGCGCGACCATAGCCAAGCAGCTTTGCATCGATTGTTTTCGGACTAGTTCTGAGATCCTACGAACTCATTCGATTGGAGAGAAAAAGGAAGCATTTGTTTTAATATATGAGGGGTTATAAAAAAAGATTGATTAAGAAGTGCGTCCTAGTAAGCTTCATTCGAAAACCTTCTTTCACACTGCTCGATAAGTTACTAAAATTAAAAGGAAAATATGTTCGGACGAGAAAGTGACGAGTTAAATGTTTTACCACGGAAATGTTTGTGAGAAGCTCTTTTGGATGCTATAACTGCTTCTCTACTTTATCCTTTACAAAAGAAAGCATGCACAGAAATACAAAAGAGTCTACAAAATTTAACCTAAAAGCTAGTTTTAATAATTTTTTTTATTTCGTTTTAAAGCATGGTATGTCCTTTAACGAAACCTGGGGTGTTACTGCTTAATTTAGCGGGGCAATAAACGTTACTTGACATCTGGCATCTTGTGACATAACAGTTGGCACCATGACGCCACGTCATGTGACCACCTCGCTTGAAGTCAAGCTACGTGCCATGATATCACGTGCTATCATTTTTGCCACTCCATTTAGCGGGACACTTTACGCGACACGACGTCTTAATATCACGTCACACCACGACGACACCGTGATGTCGGGTTTTCCAGGTCACATGACGTTAAATGGCGTGACGTAAGCTCACGTGATCTGAATTTTTCCTGCCAAATTAAGAGATAACATTTGCATCTTGGGAGATCACCCCATCACGTGACAACCGAAGAACACCAGCACGTCGCGTCACGCGACCATGTTTTCTTCGCGTGGCACGGAAAGCCTTCCCTAGGGTGCCTTCATGTGCGATTCGCTTAAAGGTCGGTTCTCACATGCAGCGAAGCGCTAATGTAGCGCTCCTCACGTGCCGTCAGCTACTTATCGTCTGCCACGAGCAACAGTTTTGACGGTGAGATACAAAGCTGGTGAACGCTCCCGTCAGCACGCGTTTAGCGCGAGGTAAGCGCTCCGCTTGTAGCGCTCCGCTTCATGTGTGAACAGGCCTTAAAGGTCGGTTCTCACATGCAGCGAAGCGCTGATGTAGAGCTCCTCACGTGCCGTCAGCTACTTATCGTCTGCCATGAGCAACAGTTTTGACGGTGCGATACAAAGCTGGTGAAAGCTCCCGTCAGCACGCGCTTAGCGCGAGATAAGCGCTACACTTGTAGCGCTCCGCTCCATGTGTGAACAGGCCTTAAGGTAGAGACATCTGGCCATTTTGTCCCACACTTTTATTTTTATTTTTTGATCGGAAGCGCGTGAAAGAGCGTGTCCCTGCACGCGTTTGGGGCGCTGACTGTGCAATGGCGACCATTTGGTTTCGTCGATTTCTTTGTATTTTACCCGTGAGCGCGTGCTCTCGGCATCGGGTACTACAAAGGGTGGCATCACCCTAAACAGGAGGACATTGAGGCACCCTAGCCTTCTCGAGAAAGACGGCCCTTGTTCGCGTAAATACGCCACTGGCGTCTGTTACTCTGACTACCTTACCTTAGTTCCGGTTTCTCAGAAGTTGTTAAACTTGGTAATATTAGACGCGGAGTAGAGGAACTTGCTTCCACTAAATTGTTTTGCGTTGTTCCAGTTTCTTAGAGTAGAAGATACCGATTAATATTAAAGTAACCGGTGGCCAAGTTTCCAACAGCTCTGATCTCTGATAGACTAAATAACGGATGGCGTGACATATTATTATCACGTGTCTTGCTTCCTGAGTCGTCCTTCCTCGCTATTCTCGACTATTGTTTTATTGTCTGCAGGTTGATAATAAATTTTCTGGTTCTCGCCTTGCGAAGCGTTTCTTGAGCCTTCCGTGACTTACAAAGAGGCGAGCGAGAAACATTAGTAACTTGACAACTTCCTGTTGCGTTTGCGATTGTTTCAGTTCTATGTTCTTAAGGGAAAGTGCAAGAACGGCCGGTGCGTCACGGAAAGGTCTCGCATATCTGTGCGTTCGGTGGAGCCAACTGAAGAGTCGCCTGAACCAACTGAAGAGACGCCTGTACCAGCAGAGGGGACTTTTGATAGAGTGGTGTAGCCAGGAGAAGGACTTATGATGCATCAGCCCCCTTCTTTTACCCCCAAAATCCAGCCGGTCGTGTAATAAGCATATGCGTTTCACCCCCCCCCCCCCAAACTACCCTCCAACCTGCTTCCCAAGCAGCTTGTCGCCAAGTCGTAGATATCCCAGCCGCCTCAGAACCCCCCTTCCTCCTCCCCCCCCCCCCCCGTTTAAAATAAATCCCTGGCTACGCCACTGTTCTGAACCAACCAACGAACAACCTTAAATGGAGAACACAGGACGGCAGCTATGCAGATGTGTTATCAAGTTACTCTTGTGTAATAAAACATTTGGGCAGCTAATTGAAACACAAAAATAATCTTTGTGCCCTTGTTTTTATGTCTCGGAAAAAAAAATACCAGACAGCTTCATTCGACGATTGCTGTTTTGCTTTTCACACAGTTAGACATGCGAACGGGTTTTTCTTTTTCAGTCTAGAGGACGGATCCTAGCAATTGCTGCGAGTAGATAGCCTAGATCGCAGAGACGTCCATCTCGAACCATGGGGAGCAATTGCAATTCAATGACTGGCACTAACTGTGGAGAATTCCGGCAAGTGCGCATCCGTTGCATTTTCGCGTGGCGAGGAAAAAGCAGGTGGAAAGACGGAGGTGTTTGCAGACGACCAGCGCTCTTGGTACCTCCTGGCGGCACGCATTGCAAACGCTGCCCCTAAACAATGTGACCTCAATCGAGTAGTTGAAAACTCTCTCAAGTCTAGGTGCATGAGCTCCTCGTGAGAGAGATTATCGAGTTAATGGTGCTCTAACTCTGTCGAGTTGATAGTTTGCTATACAATGCCGAAGCAAAAATAACCGGTGGTTTCACATTTCGCCGCCAATAAACCGCTTTTAGAAACCCCATCAAGCAACACTTACGACAGCCATATTTTGAATATCGCTAAGAGCGCGAAACATGAAATCGAAGCTGGACCTACGCCGAAGGCCACCCCAGCACTGGTGTTTCCAACTTAAGGTAAGACAGCATGCCCATAATATTGTCAAGGATGAAGTATACGAGACGATAAATATTGAACTGAAAATAAAAGGTTAAATCAACAAACTTGTGGCAAAAAAAAATAGAAGAAAAAAAAACACGAACACCTAGACAGCAGGAAAGCGGGCGAGGATTTTGCGGCGTGACAGGAAGCGAGAGAGAAATTGACTCGACAAGGTCCAAGGGAGCTCCTTATCTAGTCTACTTCGGCATCACGAAAATTCGTCCCAGAAGGTTCGAGCATCGAGCGTTCTGACTAGGGATGTCGCGAACCACTCTAGGTTCGGTTTCGAAATGTTTTGATACTTTCGAAGCGAACTGAGGTTCGCATTCCAAAAATTTCAATATTTTCGTACCGACCAAGGTTCGAATTCGAAAAATTCGCAACTTTCGATCACAGTAGAGTTTCGAATTCGAAAAGCTCGAAGCTTTCACGGTTTCTAAAATTTCGGGTTCGAATATTTCGAATATTCTTTTACTTGAGGTTTCATAAATTCAAAAATTTCGAACTTCCTTAACCTAAAAATTCGATATATTCGAAAAATTTGAATTTCTTGGGATCTGAAGTTCGAAAAATTCAAAGATTTCGAAAATCTTTGGATATAAAAATCGAAAAGTTCGAACGCTTCGAATTTTTATAGACATAAAGGTCGAACAATTCGAAGATTTCGAATTTCTTTCCTACATGAAGTAAGAAAAGTTCGAAAGTTTCAATTCTCCTTTAAAGATAATTTAAAAAAAAATACTTCGAAGATTTTGATTTTTTTTCAGGTCCAAGTTTTCAACGTTCGAAGTCCGGTTTTAATGTTCCTCCACAGTTTCAGTTTGAAATAACGTTTTCACGACTCACTGGTTTTCACGAAATTAGGTTTAGAAAAGTTAGGGTGTGATATTTAGACTCCGCGAAGTTGGTCAGGCCATTAAATGAGACGACGAGTGTCCCGGATGTGCTGGAATATTTGCCAGTGCATAGTTACGTGTGACCATAGATCAGTAATTTTGACCACCAGCCCAGGGGGAGGGGCGGGTCTTTAACGTGGATTGCGCAGTAGTGATCACACGAACGCACTGTTTTACGATACTCACCCAGTTCGAAACGGCCAAGGGCGGGCAGGAGGTTGAGGCTCAGAAAAACCTTGAAGCGACCTGGCAAACTACCTCCCCACCCCTTGCACGCTGGTAGTAATCCAATCGAACGCCGCCCGAGTGACGCTGGCATATAGTTAGTTAGGTTTGTAATTGTCCTGGAATTTTATTTCCGGGACGGAGGAAACGCCCCGCAAAAAGCACAGAAGCCGACACAATTGGAGGTCGAGGAGCGTTCTACCATACAAGTGGCGTCGGAAGAGGAAAAACGGGGGGAGGGGTGCTCTAGCCCCCTTCGCCTCCATCCAGATATTTCGGACCGTTAAACAAAAGAATACAGGGAAAGAGGGCGCGGTCGAGCTTATTTTAATCTTAAATTATTTATGTGCATGTATAGCTACTCTCGCTCTTCACTGCATAAAAGATCGCGTAGATGGTCATTGTCGGAAACTCGTTGTCAGAAGGCACTACTTGTCACATGCTTAGAGGTTCGGAAGTTCAAACCTATGTCTTTTCGACCTCAATAACTGTGCCATTGGTAAAAGAAATATAAACATAACCATAAATGCGAAGATAAAAAGCTGGATAAAAAAAAAGAAAAGAGAACTATAAAAATCCCGCCGGAAGTGTTGTATTCTTGCATATTCAGAAGCTCAGAACTTCGAAACAAGTTTCTCCTACTCAAATGTATACAGGCTAAAAGAGACACTTCCCGAAAACGTAAAGAAAAAAAAATTAATGACGTGTTGAATTTGATTAATATTAGAAATCTTCCCCCATGAGTTAATTTATTTCTCAACGTGAAAAAACAATAAATACATTATTTTGTATTCTGCAGATGGCAATTATATTTACTGTCCGTGGTGTTAATTTAAATGCGATACCTCAAGCAACTTAGACGAAAAACAAAATACCAAGTTTAGAGCATAATTGCACGTAGATACATGTTTGGACATTTCTTCGAAACTCATCTTGAGTAACAATAATCACATCTTAAAACGACACTTTCCTAAGCTATACATAGACAATTCTTAAAAAGTTTAACATCTCAGCCGTAAATAGCTTCGGCCTTAGCCCGCTTCAAATATGGCACAAATGACAATCGTCAAAAACCCCGTTGTCCTTCCTCACTCCCTTCGGGAATTTATTTCTTTAAAACTGAGCGTGCCAGAACATTGTAATAAACGGCATTGTCTTTCGTAAGGAACGCAGCACCGCATGTAAAAATTCGAGAAAAAAAAATTACGAATGTACCTCACTACTTGAATTGAAATGAAACCGTCCGCCGGTCTTTCGAAGTTCGACGAACGTCGATCTTTTACCCTAAAAGGTCAAAGTTCGTCGAACTTTTGATTTTTCAGGAATCGATAGTTCGAAACTTTTCGAATTCTCTCGATAAATAAATTAGAAAGTTCGAAAATTATCGAATTCCTTGGCATAGGAAGTTCGAAAGTTCGAAAAGCTTCGACCTTTTTAGTGCGAAAAATTCAAAAGTTCGAAAATCATCGAATTTTTTGGTCTATCAAGTTCGAACGTTCGACAAGCATCAAATTTTGCAGCGTAATAAGTTCGAAAGTTCGAAGGGGATTCCATTTTTAGCGTAATAAGTTCGACGGAACGAAAAGCGTCGAACTTCTTAGTTTATGAAGTTCGAAAATTCGACTTCCGTCCAATTTTACGTTATAGAAAGTTCAAAAATTTAAAAATCTTTCGAACCTTTCGAACCACTTGATTAGATCATCGAAAGTCCGGTTCGAAAAAGTTCGCTTCATCCCCAGTTCTGACTGAGAATGAACAGGCACTTTCGATAACAAGAAACTAAGACGAAATGATAAAAGTTATGCCCTGTGTAAGAAAAACTCACAGCGTCTCTTATGTTATACCTAAGACGACAAAAAGACGAAAACGCGAGCGCCGATACATTAAAGACAGACACATGACTTACTTTGTTTCATGTTCTCTTTAATTACTCCTAACTCACTTTGATTTCTCATATTCCCTTTGATTCCTCTTAATTCGCTTGGTCATCCTTCTTAATTCCGGTGCCTCTAATTCGCCTCAGTGGTCACGTAAACGTTTTTTATACCTTTCCTGTCGCCTACATGTTTTCGCTCAAGGATTTTAAAGGTTGACTGAACGATGAGACATGTAAGGCTTTCGCCTTAATGAACGCGAAACTTCTAGAATTTCGTGACCGGGCGCTGGTTGCTCGGCCCTGCGCGTGGCAAGATGGTGGCTACGGACAATTAGCGCAGATGCTTCTAGGTGTCAGACATTTTTGGAGGCGTTCTCTAACCCTGCCCGATTTCAGCCTCGACCAATAAAGGTAGGGTAATACCTAATGAGTCGTCGAAATCCTAAGGCTGCGGTAAGCAAACGTTGATCGTTCAGGAGCACGTTCCGTGAAAAAGTCCCGTATTTATTTTAATGCTAAAGCATTTACTGCCTCATGGAGCGGACCGACGTCATCATTTTATTAATTAATTAATTAGTTAATTTATTTATTTATTTATTTTAGCCTCAGAGCACAACGGCATTACAGAAGGAGTGGGGAATAATAATAATAACAATACAAAATGAACAGTGAAAAAAAACTCAAACGATAGCGAACATGAGGGTGACAATAGGAGTACAAAAAATAGAGTGGTTAGTAATTGATGGAAGAGATGCAGGTAAGTGGTCCCAATCATTAGACTTTCTTGGAATAAAAGAAGCTTAATAAACGTTAGAGCGACAAAATGGTACACCAACTTTGTGACGATGATCAAGGTGTGCTGAAACAAAATATGGGGGGATTATCATTTGGGCTTTGAGGTAAGGAACGTGGTGATAGATTTTATGAAAAAGGGAGATTCGAAAAACCATTCTACGATGTGCGAGGGTTAGAAATAATAATGTGCTTTTCATTGACGCTACGCTTGCGGTGTGGTTATCGTTGGCCAGTATAAAATGCGTAGCTCTGTTCTGTACACCTTCAAGTTAGTTGATGAGGTAGTTGGTTAAGGGATCCCAGATAGAAGCTGGGCATATTCAAGCTTAGGCTGAACTAGTGTTTTATAAAAGTTAGTTTTAATGACGATGGCGCTAGAGGAAAGTTACGTTTGAGAAAGCCAAGTATTCGGTTAGCGTTGTTAATCACGTAGTTAATATGAAGTTTTCAGGAACGGTCGTCGCTTAAGATCACGCCTAGCCTAGGTACTTGTAGGAGGCCAGAAGTTCAAGGTGTGTGATGGGAATATTATAAGCGGTTGTAAATTTAGCTTTGCGGACTATGCGCCGGATTTTGCATTTGTTAATTTTAAGCTCCATTGACCGGAGTTTGCACCATCTAAATATGGAGTCGAGGTCATGTTGTTGTTTTTGCGAGTCCGAGTCATTAGTTATTACACGATAAATAGCACAATCATCAGCAAAGAGTTTAATTGAAGAAGAAACCATCTCATGCAAGTCATTAATATAGATCAAGAAAAGTAAAGTCGCCAAAACTGATCCTTGGGGTACGCCAGGAGTGACGGGTTCGGAGAAGAAGTTCATGCCGTTGCATGTTACAAATTGCGAGCGATTTATTAAAAATGATACCAACCAATTAAACACGTTAGAATCAATGTTGAGTTTACTTATTCATGCAATAAAAGTATGTGCGATACCTTGTCCAACACCTTGGAAAAGTCTAAGAATATGCAGTCCACCTGAGATCCCTGATCAAATGCTTAATAAAATTCGTTAGTGATAGACAGTAGCTCTGTTTCACAGGACAAAGGTTTCCTAAAACCATGTTGATTTGGGAAGAAAAATGAATTGGACTCTAGAAAGTTAACAAGTTGCGTATAAATTATATGTTATAGAACTTTACAGGGAACGCTGGTTAGCGAGATAGGCCTATAGTTCACAGGGAAGTGCTTACCACCAGATTTATGCAGAGTAATAACTTTACCAATTTTCCTGTCGCGAGGTACCAATGATGTGTCAAGTGATTGCTGAAAAGTATGGGCGAAAATTCCAGAGGAGTACTGATTAGTAGCTCTAAAAAATTTCGAGTTAATTTCATCAACACCAGTTGCCGATGACAGCTTTAGGCCATTTAGAATGCTCAGAACACCATCGGGGCTTATTATTATAGAGTCCATCAGTGGGAAAGGATCAACATTGTAGCTTGGGTTCACATTGCTTAGGGTGCTAGAAAAAGATATAATAAACACTTCCTGAAACGTTGTGGCAAATAAGGATTCATCGATCAAAGTTTCGTCGGGTGTTTTCAATAGAATAGACGAAGGCCTATCTCGATGGGACATCACATTCTAGAACTGATACAGGTTATTTTTTAACATAGAGAAAACATTTAACGTGAAGAGAACGTTGAACTTGGCAGTCTGAACAGCATTCTTGTAGCACTGAGCAGCACTGATATAATTTTGCCAGCGAACTGGGCAGGATGTGAGCCTCGCAGCTCTAAATAAACGCTTCTTTTTGCTTGACAATCTCAGGAGCACGCTGTTGAACCACGGATAATTAGAGTTTACGATTATAGCTTTCAAAGGTATGGATTTCTCAGTGAGTGAAATCACCTTTTCCTTAAAGCGCGTCTTGTTGGATTCAACAGAGCATTCCGAGAAGTTACGCAAAGAAGTATCTAAAAAAACTGCATAATTCAACATTAACGGCATCTAATTAGCTTTACTGTAGTCCCGAATGGCCTTTCTTAAGTTTTTAACACAAATTTTAGGAACACTCAGAGTAAAATGTAATAACAAATGGTCACTAAGGCCATGTAGGTATGTGATTGGACCAATCAGGTTGGGCATCGTAGTCAAAACAAGTTCCAAAATGTTTGAAGTAGTTGCAGTTATACTAGTTGGGCTATGAACTAGCTGAGTAAGATGAAAATCAGAAAACACACTTAAACACTTCGCACAGTCTGCTGAAAATGGGTCAGAGTTGGGATCCCCGGGCCCCAAACAATGTTAGGGTAATTAAAATCGCATATCAAAAGCAAGAGCGTGTTAGGAAAACGAGTTGTAATTACATTCAATGCATCGTGTAGATTATCAGCAAAATCAGAGACATATGAAGGTGGACGATAACTGCATCCCAATATATATATTTTTTTATGTTGAACATTGATACACACCCAAATTATTTCTAAGGGGCTGTTATTATTAACAACAAATGATGGTATACTTCTAATCACTCCAATTAGCACGCCTCAGCCTGTTCCCAACTCTCTGTCCTGCCGAAAGGTAGCGAATTGTTTTTGTCCTAGGAATAATTCGGTATCCCTAATTCTTGCCGAGAGCCACGTCTCGGTTAGCACAATAATGCTGACATCGCAAGAGTCAATTGCAGAGCACAAATCGTCACGTTTATTTAATAATCTCCGTATATTTGCAGAAAGAATAGATAAGTTTGACAAGGAATGCAGGTGGCCACTATTTCTCTGCAATTGCTAAGTAAGAACGAACGCGCCTTCTGTTGCAGTAAGAGTTGCGCCACGGCGTGGACCACTCTTGGAGGCATGTGGACGAAACAGTTCGGTGACGGTTCCCGATTCGCAGTCATAAACGTGACATTTTTCATTCATATATAATTTGTTCTAGTTTAGCTTAAACCGTAGTTCCATGCGATATGCCGAACTCAATTAGCTTCCTTCGTGCCAAACGAGTTTAAAAGGAAAACTCCTCGCTGATACCGATATTCATCGATTTTAGTTTCGCCTTTAAAACCAGGGCTTGCTCTTTCAATTTAAAAGAAGCGAATTTGACAATGATTGGCCTACATTTATTAACAGTATACTGACGGAGCCTGTGAGCACGCACAATGTCCAATGGCAAGTTAGTTTCATCATCAAAGCAGTCAGATAGAGCCTTGCTCATCTTTTTGTTCGGCTTGTGCCGACGCTTCCGCGCCGCAGTCAGCAATTCCATAAAAAATCGTGTTGTTTCGCCTTCATCTTCCTTCTAAGTCGTCTAAAGGCCCGTTCACACTCTTGCGACCAAGTACGACCGAGAGAAACCCGACCGGTTTTTAAGCCTCTTGCGATCTCTTAGGACCGGATGCGCTACAGCGGAGCTGGTCCTAAGAGATCGCAAGACTCAAAAACCGGTCTGGTCTCTCTCGGTCGTACTCGGTCGCAAGAGTGTGAACGGACCTTAACCGATCAAGCAGGGCAATTTTTTGTTTTCTTCTGCTTTCCCATTTCCTGTCGTAAGCCTTGTATCACCTGTTCAAAGACGCTTGTCTTATTCTCGACGGATGCGAGTCTTGCACCGATGTTTGTAACTTTCTCTTCGATAGCCCTTTGACTTCGTTTAATTTCATCAACGGAACTAATCAGCTTTGAAAGAACGCCAAACGTTTTTATCTTCAGTCATTCGGAATTTTTGGCTTCGCATTCGACAAACAATGTGTCTTTGGTTTTGCGTTCGAGTAAGGTAAAAATAAATTAAACCTAATTCGTTTGTCGTAATGCCTAGAAAAATAAAACGCAGTTCAATGTAGGTCGAAGAATTCGCTTGCATTCTATAAATTCATTTGGATTAACGTCATTGTGAAGAAAGATTATCTTGATCGTATCCTCAGCACTACCAAGCTCAGTCATTTTTATCTAAACATGAAAAGTACGTTGTTCGAGGGAAGAATAGGCCTTGATTTCCTATTTTGAGGGTGAGTCATTCATGTATTGACTCATTCACTGTACCCTTAAAAGTCCTCATTAAACACATTACAAAAAAAGAGAGCAGTAAATCAAATTCACATAATATTCATAAAAGATGGCATCAGCAGAATAAGAAAACAAAAGAAAAACAAACTCATTAAATGCAGCAATACACATACTTACAGAAGTAAGGTCAAATAACAAAGTTATTCATGCTGTCTTTGAGCTTACTCCTGCAAAACGTCATACCGAAAAGAAAACCAACATACGGAGCTTCCTTTCAAAGCGGGGTCTTGTATCTAATCTCGTGTCGTCATCCAGCAGCAATATATTACTACTAACTGAAACATGGTTAACTGCCGACGTCACTGACGCAGAAGTCCTTGCTGACTTGCCAAATTTTCATATCTTTCGAAATGATCGGAAAGGCGCACGAGGCGGAGGTGTACTCATCGCCGTTAGCCAACAGTTGTCCTGTTCTCTCATTACCATTCCCTCTGATATTGAAGCATTGTGGCTCATCTGTCGGGCTTCTCCGCAAACAGTTGTACTGGGCATCTGCTACAGACCACCAAATTATAGTACCGAATTTTCCCGTAAACTAAACGACCTACTATGTCAACTTTCTGCAGAGTACCCAAATGCACGAATTCTTCTTTTTGGTGACTTTAATTTCCCAAATATTAATTGGATTGACCCATCACCCTTAACTGTAAGCAACTCAGAAGAAAAAGAATTCATTGAGGTTTGTCTCAATTTTAATCTCACCCAGCTGGTAACAGAACCAACGCGCGTCGCTCGCGAATCTGCAAATATTTTAGATCTCATATTAACCAATCAACCTGACAGTCTATCATCCATAAACTACCTTCGAGAGATTAGTGACCACAAAGTTATTCATGCTGTCTTTGAGCTTACTCCTGCAAAACGTCATACCGAAAAGAAAACAATTCGCCTGTACGATAAAGGAAATTATGAAACTATAAATAACGAGCTGAACACCTTTTTTCCAGTTTTTGAAGCAACATTTCACAACCAGTCAATTCATGAAAATTGGTTGATTTTTAAAAATAAGTTAAACGAACTAGCAAATAATTTCATCCCCTTGTTCAGTTTCCACGCAGATCAACATAAACCGTGGTTCACTAAAACCCTCAAAAGATTAAAAAATAGAAAAAAAGTCTTTTCCGCTCAGCCAAGCTGTCGGCTGGCCCTAGTGCATGGGAAAAATACTACGCGGCTGAGGATGCATATTTAACCGCAATCCGAAACGCCAAGTACTCTTTTTTCCACGTGGACCTACCAAATATGTTGATTAAAAACGCCCGAAAATTCTGGCAAGTGATAAACCCTCAGCAAAAGCACACTGTTCCCATTATCAATGAATTGGGCGAACCTGTGAATGATGCTGAATGTGCAAACGTTTTCAACACCGCGTTTTCATCGGTTTTCACTGCAGAATCTGATGTGTCATTTACAATGCTCCCTGCAAACACCGAGTATCCAATGTCTCCCGTCACTTTTTTTGCTGATGGTATTGCGTCAGTAATCGATAACATTAAACTGTCATCATCAGCCGGCGTAGATGAAATTAATTCCAAATTTCTAAAAAATACTAAACACATCTCTGCAGCATATTTGTCCTTGTTATTCTCTCAGTCACTTTCTACAGGTAACATTCCGGAAGACTGGAAGGTGGGAAAGGTCGTGCCCGTCTACAAATCAGGTCATAAAGAACCCCCATTAAACTACCGCCCTATCTCTCTAACGAGCGTGCCTTGTAAAATCATAGAACACGTCATTTTTTCTCAAGTCATGCATTTTCTGGACTCGGTCGACTTCTTCCATTCTTCGCAGCACGGCTTTCGTAAAGGATTCTCCTGCGAAACTCAGTTAGCCCTCTTTCTTCATGATCTGCACATTAACCTGGACTCTAACATACAAACTGACGCCATATTTTTAGATTTTTCAAAAGCATTTGACAAAGTACCTCATCAGCGCTTGCTACTAAAACTTGCTCAGTTGAACTTAGACCATAATATCTTACGATGGATCAAAGAATTTCTTAACAACCGCTCCCAATCTGTCCTAGTTAATAACCAGTCTTCTAATCTCGTCCCAGTCACATCGGGCGTCCCCCAAGGGTCTGTTCTTGGTCCGCTTTTATTTTTAATATATATTAATGATTTACCGCAACATTTATCCTGTAATATTCGCATGTTTGCAGATGACTGCGTAATCTACCATTCCATCACTAACGTATCGGACCAATCTGCCCTCCAAAACGACCTTAACCACGTGCTGCAATGGTGCGACCGTTGGTTAATGTCACTTAACTCTAGTAAATGTAAAGTTATGTCCTTTCACCGCCGCCGCAATCCCCTTTTCTTTCCTTATACCATCACTACCACCCCCGTAGAATTAACCGAATCATATAAATACCTTGGTGTCACCCTTTGCAGCGATTTATCTTGGCGTACGCATACTACTAACATTACCTCATCTGCTAACAAAACCCTGGGATTCCTGAAACGTCAACTACGCCACGCCCCTCAGGAAGTAAGACTACTCGCCTACAAATCACTAATAAGATCAAAGCTTGAATATGCATCCGCCGTCTGGGACCCTCACCAAGTATACCTCATCAACGCACTCGAAGCAGTCCAAAATCGCGCTACCAGATTCATTCATTCTTCATACTCGTACAATACCAGCGTATCACCCCTGAAAGCTGAATCAGGTTTACTTAGTCTCGCTTGTCGTCGCCGCATCGCCACCCTCTGTTTGTTTCACAAGTTATTTAATTCTCCCCTCTGTATCTCACCTTACATCGTACCTCCCACACGCATATCTCACCGCACCAGTCATCCTCTCCAGGTTGCTCGCCCACGCGCTCGCACTGTCACTTTTTCCGCGTCATTCTTCCCCCAAACAGCTCCAGACTGGAACGGCCTTCCCCACCACATTTCTGCCATCACCTGCCCATCAATCTTCTTTGAAAATGTTATCAATCACCTCTCATCCTGAAGACTAGCACCTATGTTTGATTATTTTTGTAACCCCACCCCTTATGTAATACCCCCTGAAAGGGGGTCTTTAACGTAATAAAATGAAATGAAAATGAATGAAATGAAATGAAGCACAATTATACAGACGGTTATTTATCTCAGAAATGTAACCAAATTAAGAAGTAAGCAAATAGTTACCATTCTTCTAAATATAAAAATAAACAAGAGCGGAATGCACCCGGTGACATCGTTGAGGCTCTGTTCTCGACCTCATATAGCTTTCGAGTTCCCAGGAGGTGACTAAAATTGTAATATCGGTCATCTCGGCCACATTATCGCTGCGTATTTTTGAACCAGAATAGTACCGACAGATTTCACTGCGCGGTCATGATCACCAAATAAAACCGCTGCCCACTTGTGTTGTAGTTCAAACCCCTGTACTCCGAAAAATGCCGAGCTCTCTCACCGGATGTTTGAGTTGGCGAAGACGCTGTCGCCATTTATCAACAATTAAACAAACTACACACACTTGACATAACACAAAACAAAAATTTAATTAGAGGTTTCGTCTCCCATACGGGAGTCATCACCAGTGAAGCCAAGAGGCGGTAATGAAAGAAAACACCAACCAGAACTGCTCAATGAGGAGCTCCATGTACACTCAGAGTTGCCAGATGGTCCCACCAAAAAAACCGCCAAACGGTTAGAAGGTTTAGGCCAAATATATTCTAGCCGCAAAAAATATATAGCCGAAATAGCCAAGACTAAAACAATGATTTTTAAGCTTTTATTGACAATTTTTTGCATACACCCACGGATGTGCCACATTTTCAGTGCAGTATGCCACATGCGAATGTTTAGAAAAAGAGCTTTGGAATGACGAAAATCTGCACAACACTGACCATTCCCTTGTAGGTTTTCAAAAGTATGTCCAAAACACACAAAGAAAGCTTTATTGTGAAGCCAGGGAGATACGAGGGGCGTTCATAAAGTTCGTATTATTGTCACGAAGGAATAGAGATTCAGCAATCAAACTCGAGTAGGAGTTGAGACTTTCTCTACATGTTCGCCATCAAACGTTACCCACTTTTTCCAGCGATGCACCACATGCCGGAGGCCATTGTTATAGAACTCCTCGTTTTGAGTGTTCAGGAATCGTTCCACTTCAGCAATCACTTGGTCGCCGTTCTTGAAATGTTTTCTTCTTATTTGGCCACACTGGAAGCGTCTGCGCCATTTACCCAAAGTGTCATAAACTGGGGCGTTGTCCCCGGACAACGCTCCCAGATTGAAATGAATATCCTTTGCATTGCTTCTCTTTAAATGAAAAAAAAAACGAATCACTGCATCTGCTTAGCACCGACGGGTGGTGCCACCTTTGCTTTGACTCCCTAGCGGCGTTCCAAGCTACTATAGCATGCAATGTTTATACTGTGCGGAAACTAGAGGGACGCACGCTCATGTTAAAGGGCATCTCCGCCGTAATTTTGATGGTCACCGATTTCTATAAAAGTTTCACCATGTATTTGGATGCCCTTCCTGAGCATGTGTACAAAATATCTCGGAAAAATATTAATTTTCTTAGAAGAAAATGAATTTTGAAATTTACAAGTACACACCCAAATCACTTGCTGCCGCCCTACTGGCAACACTGAGCAAGAGCGGCGCACGGAGGCTGCCATGATGGCACTGACGTTGCCGTGACGTCACATGTTGGTCAGGGTGCTTGCTCTGTAGCTTGTTGGTGCTAGGGCTGTCTGTGTTTTGCGTATGTTATCGGTTTGTACAGTTATGTAGGAGCGCGCAATGGCGACTGGAGGAAGTTGGTGTTGTGCCGTAGGGTGCAATAACACCACAAAGAAACGCAGCAATGTGACATTTCATAGTTTCCCGACCGACAAGTCAACGCGAAAGAAGTGGATCCTGGCAGTCCGACGTGAACGCTGGCTCCCAAGTAAAAACAGCCGAATCTGCTCCGACCACTTCTCACCGGATTGCTATGACGATAGCGTGCGACTGAGGGAATCTTTCGGGTTGGGCGGGGACGGGCACAGAAAGAAGCTGCTAAAATGTGCCGTGCCTACCGTGTTCGCGCACACACAACCCGGACATCCGCCGATCGAGCGACGAGCGTTTGCAAAGAGGAGAAGAATGCAGGTAAGGGTGCTTTATGTTGCTCTGAAATAATAATCAAGAATGTTCCGAACTACATTTCTGGGAGTTCTTAGCGTGAACCCCGAAGTGAGCGAGCGTGAGACAGACCGTTTTGAGATGATAGTGCTCCTGACCATTCACGATGTCTGAGTATGCTTCAAAGTGGCAGAGCGAGCTCCCGCTACAAAGATCGTTCCCTAAAACACGATGAAGCGCCGGGGGCCTCGACTGGCTCTCGCTGCACGAGCTCGTGCAGCCGCGGGGCGTGATCCAAGGGAATTAGGTCGTGCTTTCAGGAGTACCGCGATAGCCCTGGCCGCGCGTCTCGGAGCATGCTTTCAAGTTGTGCGAACTGCCGATACAAGTAACGTTCTCGGAAAACCGAATCTACTAAAACATACCTATGTTTTCATCGAACAAGCTCACCTGGACTCGTATCACGCGCGCGCGCCTCGATGCTGCAACCAAGAAACCTTTCCATTGGCAATTACGGTAATAGTGGGAGCTCCGGCAAAATTGCTATCAATGCACCAGTGCGCCTGTCGAACGGCCTGTCGTCAAAGAGTTTTCCATGAAACAAAAATAAGAGTGCTGCCAGAACAGTTTCAATTTTAATTGTAGCTCGTTCAAGATGCTCTAAGGATGACATCCTCAGCGTATAAGCCTGCATCCCCAGAGAGTGGGCATCCGTCAACAGCCCGTGATCCGAGAGCAGATCAAGGAGTTCTTCCAATACCTGGAATAGGAAATAAGGCGTGACTAATCTCAATGTTTTGAGATAATAGTAATCGATTACATATGCCCTAAGGCCGGTTATTTTGCAGCCCCCTGCTTACTGTGACACCGGAAATAAAAAAGTTTTGCTCGTCCACAAGTCATCTGCAAAAACGACTGTTATATTTATGCAGCAGACATTGCATTATTATTTTTAGCTGTGTTAGAGGTACGTTAGATGTCCCAGCACAGAGTGTCGGATGCAGTGAAGACACGTCGGATAGTCGATCACAGCCACTGGTGTATTTAGAGCAGTCCAACAGCGCCCCATGCTCCTGGCTTGTTGTGAATGCATCTACTGTTCAGTGGCTGTTGCAGTGAAATAACAGGGAAAAGGCTTGAGCGGTGGGCACCGGTGGCCGCTTGACCTGGCCGCCGTGTGCATGTGCGCGACGCTGCATCGCTACACTTGGCTACACATGGCGTGTGCCCATCTTCTGTGTTGCAGCGCATGTAGTGCACGCCAAGAAAATAAAAGTTTGGGACGAGTTAGCAGCATTTAGTGAACTGCAAGCTGCTCTAAAATAATACACCTAAGAGAAGCGGGTATATTCTTATGTGTGCAACTGTCAGACCATCAAAGCAGATCAGCAGGAGGGGCCGCCACTACCTCTACCCACATTCACAGCTCCCGGTCTTTGCTACGTCTATACGGTTCAAACTTCAAGTGCTGATGAGTTGTCACAGAGTTTCATAATTGAGTACTCGTAGCAGCTGAGCAACTGTGACGTGCTTGGAGAGCGAGCACCGACTATAGTGTGAAAGGCACCACTGAACATCGGTGCTTACAAGGCAACAATAAGCATTTAATGTTAACATAAAGCTTGATACCCCGAGTACGAATGTTCATTATTGCACTACAACAATTGACCGGGTACATCCGCCGTGCCTTTATACCCTGTGTTCTGGTTCGTGCAACCTATCTTTAGACACAGTGATCATTTTCAGGGGCCTTGTTTTTGCAGCTAGGATAACAGTGTTCACATGTTAATTGCAGCTTGTTGAAGACGCTCTAAAGGCGACGCCGTCAGGACTTGATCCCAGATCACCAGAAAATGGCCATCCATCAACATCCTGTGGTCCAACAGGAGACGAAGGAGTGGAACTTCGAGATCACAGACGTTGCTCCACGCCACTTGATTCAACCCAGGCAAGTATACGGATTTCTTCCAATACCGGCAACGGCTCCATGCTCTGAGGTAAAACTACAGTGTTCACATGTGAATTGCAGCTCCTTGAAGATGCTCTAAGGGTGACACCCTCAGGGCTTGAGCCCAGATCACCAGAGAATGACCATCAATCAATAGCCTGTGATCCAACAGCAGGAGTGGAACTTCGAGATAACAGACGTTGTTCCACGCCACTTCATTCAACCCAGGCAAGTATACGGAGTTATTTGAATACCTGCAACAAGAAATAAGGCTCAGTGTTCTGAGGTAAAACTACAGTGGTCTTTCTCGTCCTTGAGGGTAGGTGTAAACCCGAGATAATTTGCAAGGCATGTCCCTAGCGTTGTCCGGAACTCGAGCACTCGAAATCTCATCCGAGCTTCCATGGAGTATCGGCCGTTGAATTGGAGTGCATTCAACCTTTCTCATTCTGTTGTTGTTTGCATCCTAGAACGCATCACCCCAACGGACGGAGAGAAACCTATCCCCGTCACGTAATGGATCCCAGGTCGGTTTCTCTCTCTCCTTTTCTCTTTGCACACCAGCAAACTTCAAAGGTCATGGTTGTACACGGTCGATTCAAAAATCATAAACTTCTTTATCAACTTCAGACATAGCTTGCTCGGTTCACGCGCTTTTTTCCTACCGTGCTAACTCAGGTTCAATAACTGCCAGGGGCAAATTACATTTCCTTTACATACCCCCCCCCCCCTTTGTGAGATTTCAAAGAGGGTTTCGGGGTAGGTTGGGCTAGAAGGGGAGCTAAAGGACAGCCTTTCCTGGCATGTTGTTTTGTAGTGCTTATCACTCCTGCCATGGTTTGTGAGATCCAAAATTCGGTTCAGCATCCCTTTAAACAATTTTTTAGCAGCGTTTTTTGTGAAATAAAAATGAAAATGCAACCATAACCGTGTTTACATTTTAGTTGCAGCCCATTCAGGATGCTCCAAGGGTGACATCTTCAGGATTCAAGCCTGCATCTTCAGAGAGCGGCCATCCGTTAATGGCCTGTGATCCGAGAGTAGATGAACAAGCAGAACTTCGAAATCACACAACCTGCTCCATGCCACTTGATTCACCAACGGTCAGTGCATGCTTTTATTCAAATGACTAGAATAGGAAATAAAGCATGACCAAGCTCAATGTTTTGAGGCAATAGTAATTCCTTACGAATGCTTTGTTGCTTATCATTCTGCAGCCCCCAACTGACTCTAACCAATACCACCTAGAACACAAGGCCTTCGCCTTTCCTCCTCTAATCACTGGCACCAGTAGATCACCGCTGTGCCACCTACCTTGTGTTGTGTCGCCGCGAGCGCGTTGCTGGCGTCTCACAACAAACACAATGCTGGAGCGTGGCGACACCAAGATGCTGGCACCTGCCACGTATCCTCGTCGAGCTTCGGCATGTTTGCCGCTTGGAGTGGGTCAAGGATCTACTAACGATGACGTAATGCACAGGCCTTGTGTTCTATGTGGTATTGCTGTGACAGATGGAGAAGTTTTCATTGCTCACAAGTCGTCTACAAAAGGGATTGCCCAATTTATGCTGACGATATACCTTCAGAATAACTTCTAGAAGCTTGTCTGTGCAATTAAAAGTGCAACCGTAATAGTGTTCACATGTCAATTGCAGCCCATTGAGGAGGCTCTAAGTGTGGCACCTTCAGGAACTAAGCCTGCACCTTCGGAGAGTGGCCATCCATCGACAGCCGGTGATCTTAGAACAGATCAACAAGTGGAACTTCGGGATCACACATACTGTTCTACGCCACTTGATTCAACCCAGGTTAGTGTATGGAGTTCTTCCAGTACCTACATAGGAAATGAGACATAGCCATGCTCAGTGTTTTGAAATATAGTAGTAATTGCTTGCAAATGTCTTAAAGCTGAACATTCTGCAGTTTCAAGCTAACAATGAAAGTTTGTGGACTCATTGCTGTTGCTATACACAAACCGTGATCTTTATTCATATTAAAGCTGGAAGCAATATACGAGTAAATCTAATAGTAATTTCCACAGTTTTGGCATGTACCAGGGTCACCTTTTTAAATTAGCGCAGGATTAGTCCTGATCTGCCACTGGTCAGTCAGGATCAACACGACTGTCTTCCGCTTTTTTGTTTTGGACAGTGCCAATTCCAGGTCTTGATTTTGCAAAATTGCCCATGAATTTAGGGAGCTATGGCTCTCCAGGATACATGCATTGTTTGACACACTTAGGCCACTGCTCCAAAAATTTCAGTAGAATCATCTGCGTGTGTTTCTATGAGAATAGAAGCTTGCTCTTAGTTTTCAAGAGCTGACGTTTCTGAACTTTAAGCTCACTGGCACCAAGAATGGACTGATGGATCACTGGCCAGCACCAATGGACATGAGCTCCGATTTGGATGGCGGGACAGACTGCTCCTCACTGGAGGAAACAATCGAGGTGGGTAGAATCTGTTACTAGTTCGACTTTTTGGTACATACCCATTATGCATTTTCAAGTACAATCAGGTATGAAGAAGAGGACACAAACAAGTTACGTACTATGTTCATGACTCACAGCTTTACTTGCCTATATTCCTTTTTCTAGGATACATACCAGCTCCACGGTACATCGGAGGCAACAACAACAGTAGACCACGCCAATTTTGCCTGCCAAGCAAACATTCATATTGGCATATGCAAGAGGACTCAAACAGCTGTCACAACCAGCAGCATTTGTAAGTGAATGGTAGCATCCCTTAGTTGTTATTTGATTGGCACAGCGTTTAGTAGTGTCTTCATAACATTGAATGCTTCTTAGCTACACAGACAGAAATGACAGTCCAAAACATGGAAGTCCAGACAGAGGAGGCATCTGGTAAGCAAATGGCAGCATTTCTTAGTTGTTTTTTGATGGCACAGCCTTTAGTAGTATCCTCATAACAATGAATGCTTCTTAGCTACACAGACGGAACGGATGGTCCAGGACATGGAAGTCGAGACGGAGGAAGCATCTGTCAATGGAAGTTGTCCACTTCAAGTCCCACACACCCTGAGCACCACCATGAACTGGTATGTCACGCACTTGTGAACCCTTAGTGTTTGCAACCCCCTACTTTCTGCAGATCTGAGATTTTGAAAAAATTGTAGAGAACTAAGGGTGCAAGGACTGCAGGCTCTAGAATATGGAAAATTTAGTCGCTGTGAATATGTTCCCTGCGTCCGATTGACACAAATTAGGGCTCTGAAAATGAAGAGTTTAACAGCGGTTCTACTGAACGTAGGTAATTTAAGGCAGTTTTGGCTATCTGGCGTGACAAGCGCTTTGTTATTTGTTCCCAGTATGGACGACGCGGAATCATCCTCAGAGGACGACGCGGAATCATCCTCAGAGGCCAGTGAGGACACGTAAGTAGCTTTTGAAACTTGTGCATAGTAACTCTTACATTTCTGAATTCTAAATATGCCATGTCTACTCACAGTATCCAAGAAGACCTCGACTCTTCCTTTGTCCTAGAGGAGGAAGATGAGGAGGAAGACGAGGAGGAAGAGGATGACGAAGTTGGCTCTGAAGAGTATGTTTTTATCTGTATTAAATATCGCTGCTCATTTGAGGCACTGCCATATAAACCTTTCATTATTACCGGATGCTTTGTAGAAATTCAAATGAAATGCCATTTCTGTATTCTGTTTCATCCTGAAGATACTGAAGCCAGCAACAGTTGTACAAGTCTGCATAAAGCCACATACAGTCGCAGACCAATTTTTCGGACTCCGATTATTCGGACGTTTTTGCCGAACTATCAATTTTAGATGCCATAAAGCTTACTGCTCGATATTTCGGACATAATTTCCGTGATTTCCTCAGTTTACAGCCACAAAACAGCCGCCGCGAGCCTAGGCGCCGCCATTTTGGTTGTTTTAATTTTCCTCTTCAGCCTCGATAGACGTCCTACGCAATAAACAAGCTGGGTTGGATACACTGGTGGACTTGGTTGGATACACTGGTGGACTTGTGTGTGCTGCCCCCAGGCTTTTTGCTAGTTATACCGACTCTTAAAGCTGTTCGCACTCTCAAACTATCATATGTTGTTGACTGGAAACTTTTCCATATCTGATGTTACTTCAGAAGGCATAGTTCATAACTGCATAACATGAAATCATTTGCTTGTATTTCAGGACATTCGTTCTGCAGGATGATGATGTCACGGATCACAAGCAGCAGAAGTACATTGTTTTTCACAACTCCCTAATGAGGCTCCTCCAACGATGCTTACGATGTGGTGCCGCCAACTGTGAGGTCCGCTTGTCATTTGCGGGAAGTTTCGTGAGAGCGACCATCACTTGCCCCAAGCAGCACAAAGAGGTGTGGTGCAGTCAGCCCCTTGTCGAAGGGAAAGCGTTGGGAAACATCCTGTTCTGCTCAGCCATCTTGTTCTCTGGCAGCAGTCCTACAAAAGTTATCAGGCTGCTATCGCTGATGGGCGTGAAAACGCTGCAAAAGACGCAGTTCTTTAAGTTCCAGCGATGTTACCTCTTACCAGCAGTTCAAGAGGTTTGTGCCCGCAATGTTTCAAAAAGAAGTTCTTACTAAAGTAGGTCACTTTTTTTTTCTTAGGTCTGGGAATCTGAGCAGAACCTCATGGTTCAGGCTTTACGGGGCCAAAAGCTCTGTCTTTCCGGGGATGGTAGAGCAGATTCCCCTGGTCACTCTGCCGACTTTGGGACATACACCCTTATGGATGTCAACCGCAACAGAGTCTTCCACATCGAGCTGGTCAAGGTACAAACTGCACCTGAATTCATTCATGCACTTTTTTAGGAAATCACAAAAGAGACCTCTGCAAGCTGAGGTCTGCAAGTTTTGTCAGTGGTGGGTCAGGTTAACACAAATATATAAGGTAGGGGAAGACGCCATTCAACTCCATTCAATCTCTGCCATCACCATTGTCAGGTGTCGTCATTTACATCATGGGGTGCATGTTGCTTGGGTGTCGGGACGCTTTGTGCAGTAGTTTACAGTTCTCTCTTTAGCCTGTGGGGACTTGCACAAATGTATGATGTGCATGTGCCAATATAGTTCTGATACCAGTTGGTTCTCAGGACATGATGGCATGTAATCATTCTTTTGGCAAAAATCATGCATTAAAAACTTGAGTACTGCTGGGAGTATAAGAAGTAAAATAAAATTGTAGGTCAAATAAAATTGGACCTGCAACCCGGTGGAATAATGATACAACTGATACAAAGTGCTTGTTTTGGTATAATTTTTGTGTATTTCATTGTGTATTTCAGTCAACAGAGGTGTCATCCAGTAACCGTATGGAGAAGGAGGGGCTGGCCAGGGCATTCAGCTCCTTTGAGAGCAAAAACGTCGAAGTTGACATGCTGGTCACAGACCGCCACCGTGAGGTGAACGCATATGTGCGAGACAACCACCCTGATGTGCTTCACCGCTTCGATGCCTGGCACTTTGCAAAAGGTATGCGCTTGTTTAACCTTTATTTTTATGTTGTCTGTAGTTTTAAGTAACACAATAGTTGCATTTTCATATCTTAATTGAAGCTCTAGTTTCAGTAACACACTGATGATGTATGCAACATAATCTGTTTTAGGAATCAAGAAGAAGATTGATTCTGTGTCAGGAACGAAGGCACACAACGTTCTCCGAAAATGGAAGCGCACAATCATTCGTCACCTGTACTGGTGTGCCCGCACCAGCAACGGCGATGGTAAATTGGTGCTAGCAAAATGGAGGTCCATCATGCGGCACGTGATCGACGTACATGTCCACATCGACCCCCTCCATCCAGCCTGCGCGCATGGTGAAATCAAGGACCGAAACTGGCTGCAGGAAGGTAAGTGTCTGAAATGTGCAGTCCTGTGCGGATAGTGGATTTTGAGTTCAAAGCGAATAGTGGTTTTGGCCGAATATTTTCAATTCAAATATTGAACAGTTTTTTTCCCGCCTTTCACTATCATTGCATCATGCTTAGACGAAAGCTCAGCTAAACTCGTGAAGGTTGTTTCACTTGTTCATTTATAAGCTAATTTTAATCTATCTATATTTATGAACTGTGACCTCAGAAGGTCTGATGTCTTGGGATGGCAAGTAAATGACGGATATGACATAAAATGAATCCTATAGAGATAGCCGACTATACCCAACTGTGTGAATTTATAAATCTTGCTATATAAAATATTCATGCTTTAATCTCGAGTTAAAAAAGAAAGAATTGCGCATGATGAACGCAGGTTGTAAGGGTATCTCTGCCTAACATATACTCTTGCAGAACAGTCAGTTTATTTCTGAAACTTTTGTGGATATACACCAGGGGTGGCCAGGCTGACCCGGCCTAAGAGCCGCAAACGAAACCACGAAACTTCTAAGAGCCGCGGGGGGGGGGGGGCGGCAAATTTAAATTTCGTTCAGAGTCTGACTGTACGTATGAGTGCACAAGGCTGTATGACAGTACTTATGGGGGTACAAGGCTGCCAAACCGCGAGCCGTACTTTACTCTGCCTGAAATCCCTTCTTTTTTTCCTGGGGAAATGCAGAAAGAGGCGGAGGGGGGGGGAGCCTTATGAGGGATCCGCGAGCCGCACTTGGACCAGCAAAGAGCTGCATGCGGCTCGCGAGCCGCGGTTTGGCCACCCCTGATATACACATTCACAAAGTTTCCATTTATTTTCAAATAAAGCAAGATGGGCACGCGTGCACCATTGCGCTTTGAATGTATGCTTTTCTTCCAAGCCCGCATTTGCGATATTCATAATTTTCCAAGTGTTTATCGCGGCGGGTTACCCCGTTGAGTGCACTTCTTGCCGAGCACCGATGTAATGTAGAGAAGCAACACCCGTGGAGCTCGCTCCCGCGGGTATTGCATCTCCGCAGTGCACCAGTGCTCGGTAAGTAAGCGCACTGAGTGGGGCTAACCCACCGCAATCAACACTTAAAAAAATGTGAATAGTGCAGTTCTTCTCGAAGCGAATGTTAAGTAGCGTATTATTCGAAACTACTATTCGAAATTTCTAATATTTGCGCAACCCTAGAAATGTGCTTCCATCTAGCAGCTGTGGCTAAAATACTATGATTCTCCGCAGGAACAGAGACCTTCAGGCGACTGGAGTCTGTGCTTGTGCCAGCCCACCTGCTAAAAGACATCCCTCGGATCTCTCACAAGCAGCAGACGTACGCACTGGAATCGTTCCATGGCCTGCTGATCCATTACGCACCAAAGTCCACCAAGTTCACGCATGCAGGAATGCTGGCACGGTAAACAAATGTACTCATCAGGGAGGTTTAGCATAGCATGCCCAATTAGCGCATGTTATGGACTTGGGTTCATGAATATAACTTCAGACAGTTTTAGAACGGCGCTTGGCAGCAACTCAGAACATATGTGTTGTGCTTCCCCCTCTACATGTAAGTAGAGACAGACTGGCAGGATTGCTAAACAAGAGTATGAGCTGCCAGCTTCGATGGCACATGTTGTCACTTGGGCTACAATGATTCACCAGCAGCATATGATGCTAAACACACTATACTCCGTGTCACCTTACGTCCGGGCGCAGCGGATGCTACGAGTTCTCGGAGCTAATCCAAGGCCGTGTGAGTGTCACTTGACTTTAGGGGGGGCACAGCGGCGCGCGAAAAACGTATCATGGACTATGTCCAAAGATCGGGATTGGCTAGGATAGCTTCGTCCGGACATAAGATGAAACGGAGTATAGGCGAAGACGGCGCATTAGGCCGCAGTCCGCTCACCTGAGGCCCATCGTGTAGTTTTGTATATTTGCACTAGTGACAGATCTCTTTTCCTTAGTGTTCTAAGACCCTTACTAGCATTTTTGGGCACTACTAACATATTGGCAAACTTGCTGTTTACAAAGAAGCTTGCTTTGCCCACACAGCAACTTGTTTTGAGAAAGGTGAAGCATCTGCACGTACGCTGTGCCGTAGGCAGTAATTGCTTGTGTAAATTTATTTTTTGTTTAGTGCTTCCAGGCAGACATGAGCAGCTGCAAAATCTGCTTTGGCACTTATCCATGGCACCTTTCAGACAGGAAGCACTAGTTCACACAACATTTTCTATTTAATTACAAGTTTATACAAAGATGGAACTCTTTAATGTGGAGGCTAATAGATTGTGAGACAGTTCTAATACAGATTATTTAGCAAAACTGCATGAGGACACTGGCTTTTACTTTTTCTAGGACCCGGGTCGCAGCCCTCCACTACAACTACAATGCAGACAGGGCTACTCTGAAAACTGCGGATGGCCACCCACGGTTTTCCCAGCGTTGCTCGAAGGGGGACAAGCAGTGGACTGTCATTCCTGTGAAAGAAGCTGCAGCATATGGTGAGGATGCTTGAAGCAAGATTGCAGAACCTACAAAATACAAAAAAAGAATCAAACTTGTGCCATTATAGTGCAGATACGTGTGATGTGACCAGTCTGATTTTCAGGATAATTGGTATAAGTCCTGAACCATAGGTATAAACCACTCTCTTGTGACCTGTTTGTTTCAGGCTATGTTGGCAAGCTCATCGACGCCGTCTTGACATGCGTGGCACGCTGGCCAACATATGAGTTGGCAGAACAAGCCGTGCCACATGTCGTGCACGAGACCCTGAGAGCCAGGTGCGGACCACGGCCAGACAAGGAGGAAGCAGTGCGACGCCACCGATCGAGGTTTGCTCTGTAACTGTTTCTGGCCTTCAGTTGCCCCTCCCAACTGTGAATAAACTTTGCATGGGAGGAAGATCAAACTCCGCCTATAGTCGGTGACAGGTTGACAATTCTGTAGAAGCTCTGGCCTCATCGGGCTTTCTACCCTTGATAGCAGAACCGTGCAGCCAAAGCATGGCAAAAGGCCATGAGTGTGTGCTGGAGGTGAAGCTTCTACCGAATTCTTAGCCTGTCACCGACCATAGATATTAGCGTAGCGGTGAGAAAAACTTCAAATAGTGTAAAATAGAGTACTCAGCTGCACTGTTTTCAGACATTGTGGTATTATCTTATGTACATTTTGTTTGTGCCTGTGTTATTGTTTTATTTAGATTTTCAACTTTTGATCAGGTGTTTCTGTTACTTGCATGGAGGTTCCCTATTGGTCACTTTAAGTGACAGTTCATACCCATCTAACTTGTTCTGATTTGATGCACTGTCATGATTTTGCTGTAGCTTGTATCGATTACTTACTTTTTCTTTGGCGCTCTTTAGCTGAGCTTCAATCGCTTGTATTGGTGTGCTCAAAAATTCTCTTGCAATTTGTAGAATATCCTGTGCATTGCACAAACACTCTTATATGCAGTATTGTCACTTTTTCCTGTTGTATGTGCTATTTGGAAAGGTAAATGAATGAGCTTTGTTTATCAAAATCTCCTACTAATATTATATGTTGTATTGTAATCAGACATTCGAAAAAGTTCAGATAAAAGTAACCTTATTCATTATGGTTATAGCACTTAAGGGGATACTACAACAAAATTTCGGCGCTTGTTTTTTGGTCTATACATGTTCAAAGGAGCAGTATCACAACGGACACCCCAATATCTTGTTTAAAAAGACACGAAAAGGAATTTTAAAACAAATTAAACGATTAGGAAAAAGCATCTGGTCGATGTCGCTAAAGCCTTTTTGTAATGCCAATCTAGGAACCTTGACAGGTAGTGACGATGACTATCTCTCCTAGAACTATACATGCTTTGAACCTGACGTTATCCCGGCAGCTCTCCAGCTAGCACAAGAGAAGAGGGAGGGAGGAACTCCTCTCTCACCTGGACTCTCTTTTGTGTGTCCCAGACGTCGCTATTCTCCCTCTACGAGATTATAGAAGATTAACCTGTCACACAAAATTCGCACAAAAGCAGCTTTGGGGTTAGGGCCCGATCGCTGGCCTGCTTCGACCGCTTTGATGGCTGGAATGACTAGGGCATCCTGACGACGTCAGCCTCGCCGCAGCTTCTCTCGTCTCGAGACAATCTACGTCACGATTACGCCAGATGTGACGCGCTCTCCTAGCGCTTGCCAGAGTGGGCCGTTTATAACTAAAAATTCAGCCATCAGGATCATATTCAGCCCATTTCTGAACACGACGGGTATATTTAAAATTTCGTTGAAGTATCCCTTTATAAGACGACGAAGGAAGAGGACCAGACGAGTGCTGAGTAACGACTGAATGTTTTATTTGGAAAACACAACACATCACTCTGGGCGGTTGTGCACAGGCACTGCACAGATAGCAACACCTTTAGCGTAAATACGCAATCGCTGTTTTTTTTTTTTTTTTTAATCGACTTGTCATCTTTCGTTCCTCATCTCTTTTTTCTTGCTGTAACCATAATGACCCCCTACCAACATGCCTAACTTTCCAGTTTGTTTTGTAGTCTTACTTTTGAGTAAATAAACATGTAAACCCTTATTTGTTGTAATTTTCTTTTACTATACAATAGTGTGAATGAGAGGCACCCTTCATTTCCCCTCTTCCCTGACAGCATCGAGGCACTCTACCTACTACCTTTTAGGGTCTCTTGACTTCATATGCATACTCACAGTGAACGTGATGCCACATTTAGTAATAGTAGTATTTATTTTGTCCCGGGAGTGCCGCGACACTGCAGAAAGGGAAGTAGCCCGTACCACAGAGGCCCACGGTGATGCATCTAGTGATGACGTAATGATAATTTACAAATGGCAGTGACTAAGAAATAAGGGGAAATTAATGACGATGGTGACGACGTCTTCTTGAGCTGTCAGCCTCCCATCTTTGGTTCGGCCCTGCCGGTGTGAGTCGTCGATACACTACTAAATGTAGCAGGCCCTTGCATCCACCAAGATGTCTTATAGCCCTTCCCTGAACTATGGTCGGTGACAGGTCAAGAACGAAGTGGAAGCTCCTCCCACCTCTTTCTACTTTAGTTGAGCGAACGCTGGAAAGGAGGCGACCTCCTCTCCACCATTCGGTCCGCTGAAGTGGAAAGGGGTGGGAGGAGCTTCCACTTCGCTTTTTACCTGTAACCAACTATAGTTATCGGGACAGCAATTCTAGGTTCTAGGAGGGCTTTAATTTTCACTTCAATGAACTCAATAGTATGCTTGGCAGTAGGCTCACGACAAACAAGTTTAAAAATAAAGTTGACATACTCGCCTTATGCCCACGAAAATAGCTGGTAGCTGGATGACGGGAACTGCTCTCGAATCCTCCGCAGGACGCAACCTGGTAAGCGGTGTCTTCGAGACTTTCCACAGTAGCCCCACACCCAGCTTACAAAGATCCGGTATGCCGTATACCTCAGTTTTCTGAAAGGAAATAAGTAACAGCACAGTGATGTCGTATACCTCAGTTTTCTGAAAGGGAATAAGTAACAGCACTGAAATTTCTGGGTCAGCAAATGTAAACTTTATAAATACTTCAGTTGCTAGTAGCCTCCCAAAGTGCTCACATCACCACCAAAGTCGTATCATTTACACGCATACCGGTTTCCATCGTATGTCTCCATTTCTGTCGGAGTGAAGTGCTCCATGATCCGCGCGTGAACCTCCATCTGGTCTCTTTGAAGGCATAGCCGGTCGAATAAGGCGTTGCTCGTGATGCACCCGTCCCGTAGTAGTGGGGACATTCTCGCAATCTCCCCACAGCACAGGTCTTCATCCGGCAGCATCGGCCTACAAGCGCCACAAGAGCACCTGTGGAAGTAAGCGGTAATCAGCCCAAGCCAGAAGCGCTCGGACGAGTGGAGCACACGCGAGCGCGCGGATGAAACGCACGTTCACGAAGCCGAAGCTACATGCGCGAATGATGTCTCAAACGACGCTTTTACAGCGCGAGAATGGAAATTGAGGTTACGAGGCCCTAACGATCTTCCGTCCCCGCGCTCGTGCCTTCTGTCCATAGGGAGTTGTTAGTAGATAGTTATCAGAGGCCCGCTACCACTCCGGGCGCAAGCTAGAGCATGCTTGGAAGTGGCGGCGCGATTTCGCGCTACGGAAGCGTCGCTTGAAAACACGGTCCACTAAAACTGTCTATTGTCAGACCCCAAGATATAACAAAAAGTGTCTCCAATTAAAAGGCATAACGTCGATCAGTTTTTCTTGGCGTGCTAGCAACAAAAGCTGCCTTACCATTCCGCTTCGGAAGCGGCATCTGGGTCCACATGGCGGCGGATCACGAATGCAGCCGCCGCTGGCGCTTCCCTTGGAGGCGATGCCGGCGGATCGTATGAAAACGGGTTATCGTCATCGTCCTCAAAATCTAGCCGCATATCCTCATCGTTGCTCGATTCAGACGAGCTTGATGAGTCCATTTTTATACGCGGCACGAACACAAAACAGTGACCTGCTACCAGGCTGGCCAGGCTCAAACTGCACACGTGCGAATGTTTATACCATATGTGACGTCACATCAAAATGGCGGACCAGTCGAGTGGCAAGTTAGTTTCGGTTTTGGTTTCAGCGTATTGTAACGATTATAAATTATGTAAACAGTTTTTTAATGATTTAACCGCTGCTATAGGCTACATTTTTAGTACCCTTTCCGAAAATATGTTTCGATAAAAACGCTCAAATTTACGGCGGAGCTGCCCTTTAAGGCCTGTTCTGTTCCGTTTTTTTTCAATTTTTTGTGCGGATAATACTAACTTTATGAACGCCCCTCGTATGATAATACAGTAAGATAACAGTATGCAGAAGCAGAACAATCCGAACACTGGGCTTTTCAAAACCATAACCCCCCCCTCCCCCTTATCCCACCTGCCTTTTTTCTTTGTGTAGAATGTTAGTATCCCCTCATTCCGGTTCACACTATTTCTGATTATGTTGTCCTTTCTTGGGGTGGCGAAGATTGGAAAGTAGTCAAATGTTTAGCGGTGAAGCCGCCGAGGTCTCATTTTCACGAACTTGGGTGCCTAAGGATTTTCACAATGAGCACCAAAACGGCATTTGGAGGGTAAAGACGTCTACGTCCGGTTAAAAGACGCGCTACCGGACCTGTGTTAACAGTGCAGTCTGTTGTTTGGTCTGTTCCACTGAGATGTGGGGAGACAGCTTGAACTCCGCAAGCCTTGCTTCTCTGCGCGATGTGAAAACACCGATCTGTACAAGTTTGAAGCCTTTCTCCTTACTCACTCTCTTCTCGACCAGCCAAAAGAAAACAATATATATATTTTTTTTAAACTGATTAGAAGTTCTGAGCATCATGCTTTACCTAGCGCAACCACAAGCCTTGTTAAGCTGCAAAATATAAATTTAGTCAGTTGTATGAATGTATATATCTTTCATATTCTCATACGACTCATTTTTACGCAATATAGCAGGAACAAGGACAAATATCTATATTTAATAGAACTTCGGTTGGGGCTAGTTCGTTCATATCGATTGAAAGGTTACAAGGTGCGAACAAAACAGGACGAAAAAAGACCCACGTACGACACGGACAGGCGCCAACTTCCCAGGAAGTTGGCGGCTGTCCGTGTCAGACGTGTGTCTTTTTTCGTCCAGTTTTGTTCGCGCCTTGTAACCTTTTAATCGATATTTACTTCACGCCAATCAGATAGTGGCTCGCCACTCATGTGTATTATGAAAGAAACTTGAAGAAAGACGCAGCGAAAATGAAGCGAGGAACACCTGAGCGCTTCTTATGAGTTGTGAATGCGAAAGCATGAATGTCGTTCTTGCGCGCGTCCTCGCGAAGCTGCCGCTCTTGCTGACATCGGCCGTGCCGCCGCTTTTGGCGGTACGGAATCGGATGCAGGAATCGGCTGGCGCGCTCGGGCAGCCGTTGCGCCACCTTTACCGGCGCACTGGCGGTGCGGGCACGCAGCGCCATGGGGTGGCGCTAATTGAAACTGACGCGCAACGGTTCCTCCTCCAGATTTCGGCTTTATTTCATTGCCGTTTTGGCGTGGCTTTTTGCGCGGCTTCAAAGCTGGGATGCCTCAGATCGCGGCTGCACTTCGCTCCATTCGGAGAGGAGAATTTAGGTGCCGTTTGGCGCTTCTGATGACATCGGCTCACTCCATGGAACAGTTAATGATTTCGCACTAAAATATTGCATGCGCTGAAAGGACGGAATACGAGTGCCAAACACATGTGTTCAGAATCATTCCTTTTATAGTATTGGCTAAAGAAAGATTTCCTTTTGCTCTGTCTTTCATAATTCACATCAGTTGTCAGTCAGCACTCGGTGGTCGTGCGTGCTTGCCTTGTTTTGTTCAACGCTTTTCTCATCGTGTTTTACTCCCCTTGAAGATCAAACAGTTCAGCTTACCGACGTGATTCAAGTTTCCGAGCACTGACGAACAGACTTTCTTCGACGTTTAAAATTTATCGCAATATTATTTTTGAATTCATCAGAAATAAGAAACAAAGGGAGACTCAAGACGAGACATTATTGTATTGTGCGGCCCTTTGTTTATTTTTTCTGATTTATTAATTGCTACTAACGCGCTCATCACAATTCTAGTTATTTTTTTTAAAGTCGGTTTGCTAGAGGAACTATTTAAGTTAATCACAAGCGCCCTCTTCAGCGTATTTCGATGATTAGTGATTCTCGCTAAACTGGCAGTTTAAAGTGGGGCAGCGTGAGCTGGTAAACGGACTAGAAACTGAGATTGTAACCTGGTAGCACTAAAAATGTCATGCTCAGCTTTGCAAAGAAAGTTTGCAAGGAACTATCCCACCCCTTATCGTCGCAGTGTGGAAGCGGGCTACATTTGACATAGTATTCTGGGTGCACATAATGTGGCAGTTTCCCTCCTTCCGCTAGCACTCGGCTTTGCATTATTGTATTGTGTGACGAAGCTTGATTGGTCGTCGAAATATATCTTTTATTGTCCTGCTCCGTCGAGGCGTGGTGACATTCTTTTTGGTTTTATGCTCGATCCTTTTCTTCCTTCCTTTTTCTCCTAGCGTTCACGCGACACCGTCACATGCCGCCGCCTCAAAAAGGCGTCGACCCGACGTACACAATACGCAAAGAAACTGGTGTTATGAAGACACTTAAAGCACACACAAAACACGCGATAGTTGCAAGTGCTGTACACGTATAAAACAGTATTCAAGTACACGCAAAACACAATCGTCCCACGCGGTAATCGCAAGTCCTGTGCACATATAAAAGAACACTCAAGTACACACACGACACAATCGTCCCACGTGATAATTGCAACTCCCGTACATGTATAAAACAGTGTTCTATTGAACAGTTTTAGGAGAGTGAAAATTCCGCAACAGGCTCTAGATACGGTTTCAGTTTTTCTACGTGCACGATGGCCCGCCCTGAACCATCACCAAACTCTATTTCATAATTTACCGGCGATAGCTTGGCCACAACTCGATGAGGCCCAGTGTACATTGTCCGTTTTTTAAGCGCCACTGGCGGGGTCCTCAACAGCACCAACTGGTCTCGTTCTAACGTTATGTCAGTTCGGTGTTCGTCAAATAGTCTCTTCTGCTTCTCCTGAGCCAACTTGATGTGTCGTGCAGCCAATCGACGCGCTTCGTTCAAGCGCTCATGCACGAGCACCACGTATTCGGAGCTTGTTTGCAGTTCTTGCAGCTCTTTCCTGTTATAAACCAAATCCAAGGGGAAAACAGGGTCACGTCCATACAGAAGCAAAAAAGGAGAAGTACGAATGGTGTCCTGATATCCTGTGTTATAGCAGAACACTATATAGGGCAAAACATCAGCCCACTTCTCTCCAGATGAGGTGGTGATTCGCATCATCTGTTTCAGCGTTTTGTTGGCTCGTTCGACGAGGCCGTTGGCAGCTGGGTGATGAGCTGTAGTAGTTGCCTGGCGTATACCACGGTACTTGAGGTAATCGGAAGTTGATCTGGCAGTCATCTGTGCGCCCCTGTCCGTAACTAGTACTGTGGGGCATCCGTGCTTGAGGATAATTCTCCTCTCGATGAACTTCTGCACCGTGAAAGCCTCAATGTTACGAACAGCTTTCGCCTCAACAAACTCGGTTAGGTAGTCTATGGCAACTATGACAAACTTGTACCTTCGTGAAGCCTGGAACGGCCCAATTATGTGGAGTCGAACTGTATGAAATGGCACAAAGACTTTATTTGGCTGCAGCAGTCCGTAAGGGCACGTCGTAGTCATCTTCATCCGTTGACAAAGGTCACAGCTTTTCACGAACCGTTGGACATCCAGATACAGTCGAGGCCAGAAGTATTTGCTGTGGATTTTCTCGTATGCGCGACGGATTCCCATGTGTGCTCCGAATCGACTTCCATGAAATTCGTGAAGTACTTCCGCTCGCTTCGTCGCCGGCAAGCATAAAACAAATCGTTCATGCGTTGGTCCTGCATCCCTTTTGTACAATACATCATGAAAAAGCACACATTGTTTACTTGCTCTCTTCTGCAGTTTTTTTGTACCAGCCTTTTTCTGCAGTATCTTTATGATTTTTGTACAGAACGGGTCCTCTTTCTGCTCGGAAGTTAAGTTGGGCTCTTTGACCTCAAACACATCGCAGGTCCGGGTCCTCGCAGTCTCACCCGAGCCGTCGGTACTCGAAGGTTCCCCTGAGCAGACGCGGCTTGGAATACGGCACAGACAATCGGGGGCAGTGTGACATGCGCCAGACTTGTACACAACTTCAAAGTCGAATTCTTGCAGCAGGAGAGACCACCTGAGCAAGCGTTGGTTTCCCTCCTTGTAACAAAGAACCCAGCAGAGCGCATGGTGGTCGGTAACAACCTTAAACTTTCTGCCCATTAGGTAGGGAGGTAGCTGTTCCAGGGACCACTTAACTGCAAGGGCCTCAAGTTCAGTGGATGTGTAGTTCTCTTCAGCACCGTGAAGAGAACGGCTGAGGTATACAACAGGCCTGTAATCCCCAGTTTCATCTTCCTGGAGGAGGATGGAGCCGAGGCCGGTTCTGGAAGCATCAGTGTGGACCTGGAGGCCGTATTTAGAGTCTTCGAAGAAGTGCTTCAAGACAGGAGGTCCACATAAAGCAGATTTCAGTTCATGGAAGGCGTGTTCTTGTGGAGCACCCCATGTGAAGGCGTCTTCTTTTTCAGGAGCTTTCTCAAAGGGGCTGCGATGGCACTATGGTTCCAAATGAACTTTCGGAAATACAACGTCCGTCCCAAGAATGATTGAACTTCAGCCGCAGTTCTAGGAACGGAGAATCGCGTTACGGCATCGACTTTCTCTGGATCAGGTGCAATACCTTTCTGGGATACAATATGTCCAAGGTAAGTCACTCTGGTGCAAAAGAAATGACACTTCTGCGGTTTGAACTTGAGATTTGCTGCCTCAAAACGCGCGAAAATATTTCCCAGTTGTCGAAGTTGTTCTTGAAACGTTGTGCTGTAAACAATGCAGTCGTCCATGTAGACCAGTGCGTTTCGATACTTTAGATCACCGATAATGGCATCTACAGTTCGCTGATACGTTGCCGGTGCCCCTTTTAACCCGAACGGCATTCTCAGAAATTCATACAGCCCCCACTGCGTAACGAAAGCTGTCTTAGCTGTGTCGCCATGTTTCACCTCTATTTGATAGAATCCTGAAAGGAGGTCCAATGTTGAGAAATACTTGCTCCCACCCAATGCCACCAGAGCATCATCGATTCGTGGTAGTGGGTAGACAACGTTTTCAGTTACAGCATTTAGTTTCCTGTAGTCCACACACATCCTTGTCGACTTGTCCTTTTTTTAAACTAGAACCAGTGGTGCTGCCCAGGAGCTTTTGGAGGGCTGGATAATGTTTGCATCCATACGGTCTTTTATCATTGCCTTGACCAAATCTCTTTGAGCCGGTGAAATTCGCCTTGGGTATTGTGCAATTGGGTTTGCATCACCAGTAGAAATGGAATGTTTCTCTATCCTACAAGATACCAGGTGTGCAGTGTCGGTTGCAAAACTAGAACGATATTTCATCAACAGTTGTTTTACTGCCTCCAGCTCTTCGGAGTTCGGTGAAGCCCCCACGTTGAAGCTCAACTCATCAACTATTATCTGCTGCGTTTCGTTGCAGACTTTCGGCACATCTTCCTGGTTCTCAAGGTCAGAAAAACTGGAACATTGCAGGACTGATTCCCATTCGATGGGAGACAGGTAAACCGCTTCAACAGCTTCTAGTTTTTCTGCTAAACCTAAAGATGCCCTCGAGGGTATTTCGGAAGGCCTCAAGGAAAAGTTTGTAGCCAAAAGTTTGAAAGTCTTTGTTCCTGCAACGATGACTGTCGGTTGCAGTTCCAACAGGTACCGTTCAATAGCTGATTGAGAACCCGTTACGTATAAAATATCGCGACTTCTCTCGCTGGCTGGGACTTCCAACATAACTTCGATGACTTTCCGGGAAAGAGGCGGTACTACTGGGGTTGTCGTTGCATAAACCTTGAGTGGTTTTTCGGCTTGGATTGAAAACGTGTTTGTACCCCAGTCGATAAATGCTTTATATGAGCGTTAAATGTCATTTCCAAGCAAGACTAAGTCTTCCTTTAAATGTGGGACAACCACAAAAGTCTGTCGGAATGACCTTCCGTACACCGTAATTTCAATACTCACTTCTCCATTATTTTCAAGTGGCAGCCCATTTGCTCCCACAAGTTTCAGGGAAGATTTTGAAGGTGTCATCTGAAGTCTCTGGCAAACAGCTTCATTCACAAGGCTTCTGGCGGAACCAGAATCCACAACTGCACTGAGTTCAAGGGATCCCATAAAGACTGGGACACGTTTGACGCCCGCAGAAGATTCACAGCTAACGCGCTGCACTACTGGTGTCTCCCCGCAGGCTCCGAAGACACCAGGTCGGAGTTTTCCAGGTCAGTCGAAACGTATAGGCTCCGCTTGAAATGCGCGCTGCCATTCAAGAAATTCTTGCGTGAGAGGCTGGGGCCACCATGTAACAAAGTGACCTTCCTGTTTGCAATTTAGGCAAAGCTTGAGTACATTCCGACGGGATCCTCGAGCCTTGGTCTGGGCTGCATTGTTCTGGCGACGGAATTCCCTTTGGTAGGTCAGGCTTGGTCGTTGTTTGTCATTCGCACTGCTCGCTGCAGCGTATTCCTGACGTTTTTCCTCAGGCTGCTGTTGCCGATCAGATCTGACGAAAGTGCACAGCTCATCGGCCCCTCCTTCGTGGAAGTTCGAAACTTTTAATGACTTTTCTTCGGGCTTCTTGGCTTTTCCGCTTGCCCGATCAAACTTCATAAAAGAGTCGAGCAAGTCATCAAGCTATGTGAAGCTTCTATCGAAATACATCCGCTTTGCCTTGTCGTTCAGAGATTCAGAAGCAATTTGCACTTCTCGGCTTCGCTTCCTCTGAAGACACATTCTTCTATCAGTTGCAGCTTCTGAATAGCGTACTTCATGCACGTGTCTGTGGAGGTCTGTCTTCGAGCGAACATTGCTCTTTGATTTTCCACAGGGCTTTCTAAATTGTAGTGCCGCCGAAACGCGGACTTCACGTCATTCCAAGTGCTAATCTTCTTGGAGTTAAGCTCGAAGCGCATCCAAGGAAAATCTTTGGAAGGTAGCTTTGATATGAGCAGCGGCAGTGCGATATCTTCCGGCACGCCGTAAATTTTCAGCCAAAATTCGACCTGATGGAACCAACCAATTACGTCAGTGGAGAGGAGGGGAGCTGCAATTACGGCCGCGGTGGATGGCTGAACTCGATGGTTGATGGTATCTCCCAGTCCTCTCCCTGGCTTTGCTGGTTCGAGCCCTTGTCTCTGCTTTCAGATGTGCTGCATGAGTTTGGGACGCTCTCTTGTAGTTCGGTATACAGCGACCGCTGCTGCCCTTCCTTTCCCTTAGATATTTTATTCTGTGGCCCTTGGTGCTTGGAGCCCTCGTCGCTGCTTTCGGAGTTGCTTCTCGAGCTAGCGGCCTCCAAGCAGTTGAGTCTCTCGATTACTGGGGACAGTAATCCGCACACCAGGGTCTCCACTGATTTCAGAGAAGCGCTATCCCCAGCAGCACTTGCGGAGTAGGCAGGCGAAGATGCGGGTACAGTCTGTCGTCGGCTAAGAAGCTCTGCGATGCGTTGCCTCAATTCAGCGATTTCTTCGTCCCTCTTCGAAAGGATCCGCTGAAGTTCTTCGCTCCGTGCAACTGCCGCCTCAACTTTAGACTGCAACGACGCGTCACCGCCGCTTTTTGCGCCGTTTTCATCCATCGTTGCTAACGTTGTAGTTAAGCCTTCTCGTTGATGCGAACAGCTTAATGGGCGATTAGATAATGACCGCCGTCCCCACATAAATTTACCTCATTACGGAGTCCCCGTTCGGGCGCCAAGTGTGACGAAGCTTGATTGGTCGTCGAAATATATCTTCTAATGCCCGGCTCCGTCGAGGCGTGGTGACGTTCTTTTTGGTTTCATGCTCGATCCTTTTCTTCCTTCCTTTTTCTCCTAGCGTTCACGCGACACCGTCACAACAATATTATTTTTGAATTCATCAGAAATAAGAAACAAAGGGAGACTCAAGACGAGACATTATTGTATTGTGCGGCCCTTTGTTTATTTTTTTTCTGATTTATTAATTGCTACTAACGCGCTCACCACAATTCTAGTTATTTTTTTTAAAGTCGGTTTGGTAGAGGAACTATTTAAGTTAATCATAAGCCCCTTCTTCAGCGTATATCGATGATTAGTGATTCTCGCTAAACTGGCAGTTTAGCGAGAGAGTTTAGCGGGCAATGTGAGCTGGTAAACGGACTAGAAACTGAGATTGTAACCTGGTAGCACTAAAAATGTCACGCTCAGCTTTGCAAAGAAAGTTTGCAAGGAACTATCCCACCCCTTATCGTCGCAGTGTGGAAGCGGGCTACATTTGACTTAGTATTCTGGGTGCACATTATGTGGCAGTTTCCCTCCTTCCGCTAGCACTCGGCTCTCTTAGCTTGAATTGCTGCCGACTGAACATGTTTCAATTGCCTGCGATTGACATACGCCGCAGTTCTGCATTCCAGCTTACCAGGAATATTATTGTGTACTTATCAATACAAAAGATCTGCTTCGTGATATTTCTGCGATATTTTGAATCCTAAGTTTAAAAATCGGAGTATGCGCGACGGACAACCAGCCGGTGTACAGTTCTGATAACCTGTGCGATGAGACGAGATGTCAGCTTTGTGCCAGACAAGATCTGACAAGATGACTGTGTTGACTGACCTTTTCGTCTCTAATGCTCATATATTTTATTTTTTTATCTCCATCCCTCTTCGTCAGAATACAAGACATCCCGTTCACCTTTTGATGTCCTTCTCTTCTGCAGCAGTAGAGAAAATAAATAAATATGAATAATGATTAAACGATAATTGCATAAAAGCATTAATCAAGGACACCTAACGACGATGTGATCCTAAAGATATACTTATGAGAGGTTTGCGTACACCAGCGCTAAAAATGTGTTATTTGAAGTGCTGGACATCGACTAACTATTTTAACTTGATTAATCGCTACACTTTATTCAAATAATTAATCGATTAATCGCTTGCTTTGAGTTAAATACATTAAGTAAAAGAAGCATCAAACTGCACATTTGGTTTTTTTCACGGTTTTTTGCGGTGTTATCTATGACGAAACGTTTCTCAAGCCTTATTTGTATAATGACGCTTCCCCAGCCAGAAAACAAAAACGCAGACAAGCAGTTTTAGAGGTGAAATATTTTTACATTAAAAATTACAACTACATGATCACTCTGGATGACAATCAGAAGTATGGATTAAGTTTTATACCGTGGAATACAACGGCGCTGCCTCTTAGTAAAGATACACACGAGCAAAAAAGTAAGGCTGGCGATATTACTTTTTCGTCAAAATATTTAGCTCAGAACCGATCTGATTACCTGGTTAAATAAATAGTCGCGATTAAGGCATTTATCGACTAAGCCTAATCTTAATTGATCAATCATCCCTACATTTTAGCGATTCGGGATCTTTGTTTGCCAACGTCATGCGGTCAAACTAAACACGTCTCTATAAACTTTCTTAGCACAGGCAGACACACCTCTTGGTTATTTTGGAATAGCGACATTTATCCGAAGGAACGCATTTTACATTTACAAAACTACCCATCACCGCACAACGTCAAATTTTGTTTAGAATTGAGTTCGCAACGTAAGACACTCGTTAGACAACTTCACATCTTAGGCGTTGAATGTCACCTGGTTTGATGAAACCTCGGGTAGTTGTGGTAATGGATTAAGTGTGTATAACTTTAGAGTGAAGAAAAAAATGTCACGAGTTGTACGATTCATCGTTCTTGCGAAGCAATCTGTCGCTGGTTGAAATCTTCATCAGGCGCATTCTTAAGTGACCTTTTGGTCTGTCATGTTTACGCATCATTCATTTGCACTGAGTAAACAGAGCGCGTTCACAAAGAACAAGAAAAAGAAAAGACATCCTAGTCGTTCGGCTTTTTTTTTTTTGAGGCTGTTGACACTAAAAAATACCGAATGCAGTTGGTATTTGTTTTATGGTTGTTGCTGCACGTCGCAATGGCGTAAATTTTTTTTACTTTTTTTAGTTAGACACATTTTTGGTTGTGCAACAAGAGCACGTGCTTTAGAACTCTGAGAGCTGGTGTTTAATCCAAGAACTTGCTAGAATTTATATGTACAGTCAGGTATGTAGCTTGACTGTCATGGGCAAAGTTCCCCTCAACAGAAAAAAAGACCTAGGCTGCAGAATAAAGCATATTATCTGCATACTTCTGAAATTAACGCACAAGAAAAAAAAAACACAAAAATTTACTCCAAAATTAAAAGGTCCTTCATTTATGAAGCCAATCTTTCGGGTATTCAATACTGCATTAGACTTTAAGTTAGAGTACTAAATACATTTTTTGGAACACTCTTGTAGATTTCAACATTTTAGCTCTCTTATGTCTTTGCTGCTCTTCTTTTGCGCGCCGTGAGTAGAAAGTATTAGAATTAACGTTTTTAATTCCAGCGCACGCTAGCACTAAATTTAGTTATCCCGTTAGCTCACGCTACGCAAGAGAGTTTTAGAATGGTGTTTTTCCGCCGCGACGCAAAAGCCCAAGCACCTCGCGCTTGCAACACCACCAATATGGTGAGAATTTTATTTCACACACGAAGTGCTGTTACTTGAGACAAAACAAGATTTTGGTCCAGAGTAGCATTTTAGATTTGTTTAAACATGAGAATGCGACGCGAGCGGTCGATCGGTCGTGCCCGCTTGCGTCGCCTCGGCAAGAGTGGTCTCATGTACTGACCTTCGTCGCACACCGTACCATCACCGAGAAACATTCGCGCGTCGCAAGCAGAAGGTTGCAGGTGATTGTTGCCCACTTACTGGGTTTTCCAAATAATGTGCAAGGTCGCCCGTATTGAAAATCGCAGTCGCGAGGATGCCACCGACGTCGCGCTCACGACGCCGCCAAAGCGGTCCATAGCGGCCGCAAAGATAAACATGGGAACCGTATTTTTTTTAACTGTGCTTGTTTTTTTTAACCAACTTCTCATTACGAATGGTCTTCGGACGACCACAAACACTCTATTCGTACGCACGCAATTTCTGAAAAATAGACAGTTTTAGAATAGCGTTGCTGGCTCTTACGTAGGCAATACGTAATAATGTAGCGTGCGCTAAAAACGACCTGCTCGGACCGAATTTAGCTGTGCTTTACGTTTCCGAGTGAACACCTCGCATGATCTTGGTTAAACTCGCCTGAGCCGTAGAATTCCGCGTGCCTAGAAGGCCAGCCATGCTCTCCCCCCACCCCAAGCAAAAAAGAAAAAAAAAGAAAAGATAGAATGATAACGTGGGCAATTATTTTATTTCAAATTAAACCAAGCCGCAGCTGCCTCGTCAAGCGAGCTTTTCTGCAGGGTACAGAGGCTACGAGTACGAGTGCGTAGCCAAATTTGATCACGGCGTCTCCGTCAATCGTCTCGTGGAAAGGGCACCTTTCATCAATGCTATCGCGGAATGAAATCCATGACTAACTAATGTCCAGTACATAGCGACCACTTCGGCGATTTCTTAAAGTTCGTCCGTCGGCGATGAACTGTGCGAATAGGTTTAGCGTTGAGCAGGTCGCAGCGTTGACGCACATTGCAAGCGGTGAACATTTTCACTGTGCACTCCTTCTGCTGCACGGCGATCTGATTCGACCGCGGTAGGTCCCGGAATGAATTGCCGAGCTGAACACCACGCAATTTTATGTAACACTGTATACTTCGCAAATACCCTGTCGCCCTTGCTGCGCCAATCGAGGAAACTGCCATCTTGAAACTGGTACTCTCGCTGGGCCCGAGATCTCTCGAGAGCTTCGCGCAAAGCCCGCTAGCCCGCAACGCAAGATCCCCAGCGTTGCTTGCGTACGCAATACGCTAGCTCTTCAATTGCGTTCTGCGCATGCGCCCTCACGACCCGCAATTTTCTTGCGTACGCAAAGATTTAGCGTACCGTCCTCTAAAACTGTCTAATTTCGTAAGCTAAAATAGCGCACGCAAAGCGCAAAACATGGTTAGCGTTCGGCGCATCATGGAGTGGCGACGACGCCATACTTTGCATACTGCGGATTTAGCGTGCGCTTTTCCAAAACTCACTAGTATCTTTCAAATATACTTTTTAAGAATTGTTCCCATAATTTGCAGTTTGTATTTTGCTTAAATTTTAAAAGCGTACGAAGAAAATATAAAAAATACCCTTTATTTCTTTCAGTTTCCATTGTGATGCTCCTATAGGCATCAGTCATTTTCAAACAAGCGTAAAAAGAGTCTACGTACTATACAAAAACAATATCGGCAAGCAAGACATTTTATTTTGTAATGTTTTCGAAAAAAATAACTTGCCATGTCAGGCTCTCTTTCAGAGCTCGCCTCTTCTACGGATGTGATATTTTCATTTTGGTTTGTAATTAGGGAGGTAAAAAGTAGTATGTGTTACAGTCAGCAAGTTTGTACCAGATACAATAAACATTTTTGACGCAAATTATTTAATCGATACGCACATGAATGCTATACATACTCTATCGTATCGCGAACGTGACAAAACATGATTGCGCGTTAAGACAAGGACAAAGGAAGAACAAAGACCTGAGAGCGCTAACTTTTAACTGATTTAATCCTCTGTCTTTGTCTTAATGCACAATCGTGTTTTCTCACGTGCAATACCAACTCGCGCAACAACAGCATTTGGCATAGCGAACACTTGTGTAACCGTCGTACCGTACGGCCCAAAAGGTAGCACTACCATTTCTTGGAAGATTGGTGACAGTATTTCCTGCCCAAACAGGGAGATAACTTGTCCAATTTAACACCAGCTAACCAACACAGCTACCTTAAAACAGCATTGCTTTGCAGGTGAGATTGAATTAAACCTGGCACTCGAAGGAGTGCGCCAGACAAGCTCTCAATTTGTCGTGTGGGTAAAATGTATTTACACCATGTGCTTTTTTTTTGTTTTGAAAGTAAATAGACCTTTAAGAGCTGCATAATAGTTTAGAAATATTGATGATATTGTCACACCACGAGCTCCGGAGATTGCGCTTTAGCGGGCAGTTGCGAATAAAAAAAAATACTGAGCCTAAAACCCTCGAGAGGGCTCACTAGCATCGCTTCCATTATGCTTACATTACATTGGGAAGAAGATGAGGCGGGAGGGCGGAACCTTTCTCGCGTCGCCGAAACATTTTTGGCGACCCCGGATCTCGCTCTTAAAATTTTTCCTTAAAGGTCCAGGATGGTGCCCGGAATTCGGTAAGAACACGCCACTTTAGGAATTCCTCGCCAAGACCTTTTTTTTCCGAGCTTTAGACGCTCTGCCTGACCGTTCCATGGAACTAAGCTATCAGCTCCTCGGTTTCGCTGCACCAACACCGCTCAGCCGCTCCGGCGGCTAAAGGGGTGTTTAAACAGGGCCCTAATCTGGACACTTGGCGGAAAAGTCGGCGAGAAATTCGGCGGCTATGATTGGCCGGCGCTAAGGTCAAGTGTTGCGTTGGCCAATCGCGGCCGCCAGATTTCTTGCCGTCGTTTTCGCCAAGCGTCCATCTTAGGGCCCCAGGACACTACAAAGATCGTCAGGCCACACGACTGCGATAAATCGTTCGGGACTTCGCTTCCGGCCGTTCTTTTTGCCGGGGGGAATTTCCCCCGAAAGCGGACTACTTACGACCGACCAAGATGACCCACCAAGTAAGTTCACAATCTTTTCTCTGGAGGACTATAAAATAATCTTTAGGCCCCGAAGTGGCTTTGCGCTCGCCGCCCTCAAAAAGATAACGCTTATTCGGATAATTCAAAGTACCGCCGGCGTCCCTTCGCCAAGTCTAAAGTGGATAATTCAAAGTACCGCCGGACCGCCGAGGTCGCCGAGGCCCATGGGCTCCCGGCCACCAGGGGTGGCTAACTGCCGAAGGAGCGCGGGCATAATCGCCTCCACCTCTATAAATAAATAAGGTTATTTCCATCCACCCATCAAGAAGCATTTATGCCATATAAATTTACAGTAATTTCCTAAAAAAAAATCTCATCGGTGAGCGTTGATATATATTAGACTGGGTTGTCTATGTTTTGAGCTCTGGTATTAATATTCATATTTGGGTATCATTGCCGATCTCAGACCCCCCGGGGGGGGGGGGGAGGTAGTAAGATTGGGGATGGAGCAGTAAGAGAGAAAAAATATTCAACTTGGCAACCAGCTTCATTTTGAGACCAAGAGGCCGATGAGCTCTATTAACGCAACAAATATCAGAAGAGGGTTGGGAAGTTTCCTAACATGTTTTTGTGGACACAACAGTCTAGGAAGGAGTCGAGAAATGTGGTCTTTAGCGAGGCCCTGAAAGCCAAGCATGGAAGGCACAACAAGCACCACTTAGTAACAAGAATCCTGAACACGATGCTTGCTACGTCATCTACCCCAATTTGGCCAAACGTGTTGTATCGGCGTTTGGTCTATACGGCGTCTTCAATCAGTTCTTCAATAACTGAGCATGAGTCCCATCTGAACGCTGACGCTGCACTCTCGCCTTAGATTGACCTTCCCATTCCACCAAGGTAGATGTCGTAAAAGAAATAGTGCAGAGGCCTGTTTACTTCGGTTGTGTTGACAGAATCCGCGCTGTAGAAAAACAAGTGATTTATTGCTCGGTTTACCTTTGCGACTAGAAAATAATGTCACCACCTTGTCAGACTAGATGATTAAACTTCGTTGTTGTGATGAGATCTGCCGCAGCACGTGCTATTCCAGTACTCTTCAATCAATTTGATTCCCCTCTGACATCAGAACAATTAATGACTGACTCTGAAAGACATGCTGTTCGTTTCGTTAGGGATGTGAACATACACAGCAATGATGCGATTTCGTGTATGTACTAGTTCAATTGCAAAGTTTCATGTTAATGAACATCATATTAGCAATCTCGGGTGGCGGTCTTGCTTCTAGTTTTCGCCAGCTCCTAAAAATAGAAAGACATGCCACATACGTAACGTAACCCTAAGTATCCGTTAAGCATGATTTCACAGCATTGGAGAACACGGTTTCTCAGACACTGTAAAGTAAACTCATGGTTTCTCCTGAACACACGCCTTGCTTATTATAAAACTGAGCATGTTATTTCCGTTGATCACAGGAAGTACCGCTCCTTGGATACGAAATTGCGGGCTTCGACTAAAACCTTTTATGGACGGTTATCTTTATAATAAAGTGTCGGGCCTTACTTAAAAAACTAAATCAATTATTATCAATACATATTTTTATGGTGTTCTTCAATTCCGTTTTTGACTAATATTAATTGTAAAAAAACTTACTTTTTGACAGCGCAGTAAAATGTATAGTCTTTACACATATATTTTATTATTATAGTGATGTGTATAAAATAAGGCTTAGTCATACATTGTGTCGCATTAATTTAACTGAACGTATATGCAAGTTGTCTTTTATTCTACCATATTATGCGACATTTAAAATTCAAAGCTTGATGTGTTTTTTTATTAATCGTGAATTTTGAACAAGATAACATAAAGCGGAAAAGCAATCAAAGTGTCTGAGCCCTCGTACTTTTACGTATTTTTGTTCTACTGAGGGAGATTTAAAATCTACCCTTATTTCGTAAAGGGCTTCTCCACTGCAATCTATCATTTTGTGTTGACAAGATGTTCATCTGACAACACTCTTGGCTCATGATATGCTTCTGCAAAAATATTAACTGCAGCTTCCAGCTGTGGTTAACTTGACATATAAAATAAAATATGCTAAAAACCCCAAAAATAAATGAATACCAAACAAAAATGGATGTCGTGGTAATGCTGATATTCCGACATTTTACAAAAAGTCGTGACGCATTTGTCAGCCACTATAAATGAAGCCCTACTGGCGTACGGCAACAGCTAAGGGGACAACGCAGCCATGAAAGCAACTCTTGCGCTCCTACTTTCCTTGTGTCTCGTCCTGGTGGACGTTTCCTTGGGTAAGTGTGAAGTCCCGAAGCCGTAGCCCGATACAATTCTGCTAATATTGAAAAAAAAATCGATGTGAAAAATGATTACTCATAAATAGAGTAAATAACATGAGCACCGCAAACTACTACTTAGCTGCTCACATTTATTTTAATATGTCTTCATATATTAGAAACGAACAGTGGTAGAGATGGCTTTGCGGTGTTGCAATGATTCTACCTATGTTAAGTACCACCACAAAACTCTCTTCCGGTCGGTAGTGGGAAATTAGGTTGCAGCAATAAGCGGGAAAACAATCCCAAATGAAGCTTCAAAGCCGTAAATTACAAAAATCTGTAGAAAAAAAAGAAAAAAAGGAAAGCCACTGTAAATATTGAATGTTCGGAAAATTGTTATTTAACATTGCTTTCTAAAACTTCCTGAAATACTGACCGCTTTTGTTCACAATAGAATTGAAATAAGTGCAGAGGTAAACGCGACTTTCATTTTGCCTTTTAGTCTTGCACGAAAAAAATAAATAACAAAGAATTGTGTGGAGAATTGCCGGGCACTTAATTGCGTTGCATACATGAAACGTCTTAGCATCACATGGTATCAGGTCACGTGACGTCAATTTCCCCGATAAATTTAGCGAAGAAACTGAAACGGTGTGTAGGCCAAGTGACATGACGTCATCTGACCTCTATTGACGTCACAGGCCACTCCTTCATGAAGGGCGGCTCGACGAAATCTGGGGCAACTATAGTCGGTTGCAAGCTAAGAACGAAGGGCGAGGGTAAGACGGGCCGGGGAGGAGGAAAGCAGACGGAACGCTGGAGAAGAGAGGGGAAACCTCCTTCTCTCTTTAGCGTTCCGTCTGCTCCTCCTCCCCGGCCCGTCTTACCCTCGCCCTTCGTCTTAGGTTGCAACCGACTATAGTTTAAGAACGTTTTATGTTAAAAGGCGGTGGTTACTAAAAGAATTCAGAAATCATAATTCTGTATAAGAGAAACTCATCTACTTGTCTAGAAAATATTAGAAGACTTTGTTAATTTGTTCAGCAAGGCTATGGAAACACTGTGTTTGGTGCTCATCAAAGTATGAGAAGTTTAAATCAGTTCTAAAATATCAACTATCTGCGTTCAGTACTACTAAAGAAACACAAAAAACACTGAAAAGTCAGTATTTGCCTCATGCTGGAAGAAACTGTCAATATGTAGCACTGCGCCATTGTTTCGTATTGCTAGTAATATTTATAACGTAGGCTGCGGGAAATGATTAGGTAGGCTCTAAAATGAGCCGAAAAAGTCGGCACCGGCGAGTAGCTGTCTGAAATATTAACCAAACGTGTATTTTTGTGCTCTAAGTTAACTTCTAACATATCTAGCCGTATATTCCCTTCCTGTGACCAACGACAGCAGCAAACCTGCCAGAATCAACGCCGGGCGTCGTCGCGGACGACCGAGTTAACGAGAATTGGATTTGTGGCGCCATCTCTCAGTAGGCACAACGAGCTGACGCCACACTCATTCGAAACAAGAGGCTTTGCTTGTCTATCCACTGCGCCCATTGGTGGAGGACGCCACAAGCTCAATTATCTTTAAATGGATTGTTTTGTTTTCGTCCTCCGTTAACCATTGTACGTGTATTGTTATGCTTCTCTTTTACGTGAGGAAGGCGGCGCCTTGAGACTTGAAAATATAATATGCATCACTACAAAATAACTTCCGTGAAAAATTGAGATCGGGTGCAGCATCGTTATTTCTGATCAATTTTAGTGTCAGAATTAAGATTTTTCATACCCTACACACGTATCTGCTCACAAGAAAAAATTAAAAAGTTAAATATGGTCAAGGTAGTCGAGTGAGAGTAACACTTCGCTTAATACAAGGCAGTGCTTTATTAGGTCCCTTACCCTCGGATATTTTTTGATGAATTTTGAGTTTTATCATCAACATTTTTTGTTTCGTGTTTAGGCGATGACAATGGCAATAGCCATACCCCAGAGACTCCAAAAGTCAAAAAATGCGAAAGACTCATTCCAAGGCTCGTGAGTACATTATTTTTTACTTCATTTCGTTTTGTGTAGATTACGTTTTAGCTTAATGTTCAAAACTATTTATTGTAAGACTGCTAACTCAATATTTCCATTTCACCTAAAACAATATGTTCACAGCACTACACCATTTTTTAACATTGGCGACGCCCCCATTAGCGTTATTGTAGAAACTTAACGAAGGCAGTTTAAAGAAAAAAGCAGTTAATTTGATATACTTATTTTTAACATTTTGGAAATTATTGCTTTTATTTATTGTATTTTTAATCGTTTTACCATGAAAGCATCGAAGGAAGCCGATAAAGTTCTTTTCCTCTGATTTTCTCGCTCCTCAGCGACGTTCGCTTGTAAATATGGTAGAGTGTTCTGCAACCTATGAATGATGCCAGGAAGTGAATGCCGATCACGACTGCCAGTAATCCCCACCAGCGCCAAGGTATTGATCAAAAAACAGCACTACTATTGCGTGCTAAAAAGCACGCAAATATCAAAGTAAAAAATGAAAGACGTTTACAATTCCCTGTAATGCCAAATTCGAGCGCAGCTCTTAAGGAGGAGGAGTGGAGGGTACGGACAGGAGGGTATGACGCTCCTTCTCCTCCGTACCCTCTCCTCCTTTCCACCTCCTTCTCTCCTCCTCCTCTTCCCTCCTCCTCTCGTACTCCTCCTTTCATCTTCCTTCTCCTCGTCCTTCCTCCTCCCACTCTTATTCTCCCCCTCCTCCTCCCTTCCTCCTCCTCCCCATCTACCTTCCCCCTCCATCTCCCTCCCTCCCTCCTTGATCGTGACGTCACTCGTAACCCTCGAGACGTCACTCGTGACCCTAGTGACCCTTGTGACGTCACTCGTGAAGGTCTCGTGAATGTCATGGCCTTCACGAGTGAAAGTGACGTGAAGGTCGTGACCTTCGTCGTGATCTCCACGTGTGACCTTCGTGACGTCACTCGTGAACCTTCTGACCCTCGTGATGTCACACGGGGCGTCGTGTGGGACGTTATTATGGGAAACGTCCCATAATGCAACGTGCGGCTTCGCCGACGGCGACGGTGACACCGCTCGAGCCCGAAACGGACGCCTAAGAGCTGCGCTCTAAAATGTTTTAATTAGGCTCAATGGCGCCTCTTTAAACGCGGTTGAATGGCCGCCAGTCACGTTTCATTAATTCCACTCCCGCTTACAAGACGACTGCGTAGGTATGAGCCTGAAGCGCAGACCAGGGTGTCGAACCAGAACCGAACCGAACCGAACCGAACCGAACCTAAAACAGTAACTGAAGCGTTATTTTTAGCCGAACCGGAACTGAATAGAACCGAAATCTTCGCCGCCATTTTGGAACTGAACCAGAACTTAACCGGAAAAAATATAACGGTAACCGGTTCAAAACGGTGTGCGGTATATTTTTCTTTTGGTTAGCGTTACAAATTGAATATTTGAGAACACAAATTTTGCACCTCCATATACTACGTATTGATAAAATTGCCGTGTAAAGAATTGCAATGCATAATAAATTGCGGATTTTTATGGCGCTTTGGTATTGGCACTATGATTAATCATGTGCCACGTTTTCCCGTGACGTCGTGGTGTTAAGGCATGCTGTCAAGTAATGTCACGTCACGTGACTCCGTGACGTCACGTGACTCACTACCTTAAGTCTATTTAAATTGAGAACGTTACGAGATCTATTAATATTGTTGACACCCTGACATAACATGGCATCACGACTTCGCACTGAGATTCACTTGACACCATGACGTACGCGATATTCATGACCTCGAGTTCAATGCTGGGGTTCAGGACAGTTAGTATCACAAATCATTTTGGTACATGCTCGTGTTCATTTAAAAATGTTAATCGCCGAACTCTAGCAATATTTGAAGCTCAGCCCATGCTCTATGCTTTGCCAACCCTGCGTATGACTACGATGAACACAGAGGGAATATATACTGGCGTCAGATAATGTGGATGATTTTTTAATTGCGAGCTAAAAAGGGGAAAGCTGTTTCTTTTCTTTCTTTTGTCTGCGTCTGCCATTGAGTGGAGGAGAAAACTGATGGATGTCTCTTCAAGACATCAACGTAAGGGATCACATCTTAACGGTATTTACTTAAGGCACCAAAAATGTTGCACGATCCCTTTTACGTGTATACACAATATTCAGGCACCCCAACATGTTTTCGTTGCTGCTAAGCTGCCTCAGGAACTGTTCCCCGAACATAGAAGTATTGAAAGGACTAAATTTGAGTTATTAATCCGACGTTACATAGAACTATAGGTGTGTACGGGAGGGATACATAAAAAAGAAAAGATCCTAGTGGGTCAGGGTGACAGCCGAACGTTGGCAGGCGCTCGAATTCACACAGGAATGTCGTTCTCAAGTTCTTCCACCAAGCTTTGACCACCTCCGTATTTTGTTTCAACCTCTCAGCCCTTGAGTGCAAAATAATAGAAATGTAGGATTACTGTAAACAAAATACAAAAATATAATTGCCAAATTGACTCCCCGCAACGAAGGAGGAGGTCCCTCGGGAATAAAAAGTGTTCTCTGAAGGATCAACAAAAAAAGAAAAATGGGGAGAGGGAGGTTAGTTTTAGAAGCATTCTGTGCCGTAAAGGCTCGTCTGCCCTGCATCTTCGCTTCAGACCAGAAAGCGTGGGCCCGGACACTGTAGTGACAAATCGGCTAATTAAAACTACTTTGTTCGCAAAAAAAAAAAGAAATCTTGCCAGAAAGCGCATTTTCGTCGTTCCAGGCGCTCGCGCCGTGACTAACTACGATGCACCAAGAAGAAGAATTTGTGCCTCTAAAATACATGGCTTGCACTTAGCGCGAAACTTTTGCTGCGTCCATTCGCCCCACTGGATTTGATTTTCTCAGCAAGAACAACTCACAATGACCACCAGCATACAGTGCGATGACGTCACGTGGAAACCATTTTAAACATTTCAGCTTTTTGGGGAAATGCATGCTGCAACACTATCGCAACCTTGGTAATTTATGTCCAAATTGTAAAGTTGTGCAGTATTTCTAGCAGTCTCGCGATGATATACGGCAGCCTGATGAAATATTAGAGCACATGACAGATAAAGAACAGAGCTATAAAGTGAGAGCCCAAGAAAAGTGCACGTAAAACCCAATAAAACATTAGCCTACCGAGGCATTATCTCGCGAAATTTCGAGCTCAGGCAAGTTATGCCCAAATGTGATTTCTGTTAGGATTCTAAAACTCTTCGTCTCTCCTTCGCGCAATTTATGTTTAATTAGGAATATCCTTGAATGCATTTCTATGCATCACTTTTTGCAGTATGGCGTTGTGTATGAGACTATTTAGAATGTACCAGTTATCTTCTTTTTCTGCACGTTTCGTGTATTTGCTTTCCGATCGATTATGTGAGCACAAAGTCTTTTCTGGCATACTCTGCAATCCCCTATTTTACACTGCAAAACAGCGAACAAAAGCACGTTTCCGCAGACTCAACAGCTGGCATATCAGTTATATTGTCACGAATGACAAGTGATGAGGCGATAATAACTGAAGAAACTAAACGTTTAATGGGGGCGAACTTGTGCCCAAAAATAAAGAAGGAAACAAAAGATAACAGCAGAGCGTCGCGGGCGTCGAAAGCGGCGAAGCAGCAGGATCGAACGCTGAGGCGAAACTGACTCGGATTGCCAGGCGGCGCCCCTTTTGTACACACGTGGGCTTCGGGAACATTCGGCGTGGAAGGTTCGGTTCGTAGAACATTCTAACCTCGAATTAGCAAGGCGGCTCTCGAATTTACTAGAACATGACATTACAGCGTCAGCAAAAATGCGCACGCACGGCCAGGAATCGAACCCTGGCCTTCTGCGTGGAAGGCAAGCGCGATAACCGTTATGCCACGGGCGCGCTGCCTGCTTGGTCAGCTGCGCCCGCGGCATTATTCCCCCTTTAAAAAGTGCATCGTCCCGATGCAGCACAAAACGAAAACAAAACGAAAGAAATCCACAGCAAAAGCACAGCAGCATGGCGAGCCGCAGTTCGCAGTTCACAGTTCACAGTTCACAGTTCACTCGTCGACGAGGGTGGAAAGTTCTATCGTTCGTAATACGGCTTCAGCCGGACGACGTGCACCACCTCGGGTCGCGGCTGACGTCGTGCAGATGGGCGCGTTCCGTCGGGAAGGACTTCGTAGTTCAGGTCGCTGAGGCGTCGGATGATCTTGTAGGGTCCGAAATAGCGTTTCAGAAGCTTTTCGCTGAGTCCGCGGCGCCGTATCGGTGTCCACACCCATACCCGATCTCCGGGTTGGAAGTGGACGTCCCGGCGACGAAGGTTATACCGGCGTGCGTCGACTCGCTGTTGATCGTGGATTCGAAGGCGGGCTAGTTGGCGAGCTTCTTCTGCTCTCTGACTGACCGCATGGGCATCATCGCATCCGTCATCCACAGGCTCATGAGGCAGCATCGCGTCCAGCATGGTCGTCACTTTTCTTCCATGCACAAGCTCGAATGGCGTAAACCCGGTGGTTTCTTGAGCTGCAGTGTTGTAGGCGAACGTGATGTAAGGTAATACCTCGTCCCAGGTCTTGTGCTCTACGTCGACGTACATGGAGATCATGTCGGCGATTGTTTTGTTGAGCCGCTCCGTAAGCCCGTTGGTCTGCGGATGGTACGCGGTGGTCCGACGATGGCTGGTGTGGCTGAGCCGAAGGATCTCTTGCGTGAGCTGGGCCAAGAATGATGACCCTCGGTCGGTTATCAAGACTTCGGGGGCGCCATGTCGAAGGAGAATAGACTCGACGAAAAACTTGGCGACTTCTACCGCTGTTCCCGATGGCAGGGCTTTCGTCTCGGCGTATCGTGTAAGATAATCGGTCGCGACGATAATCCACCGATTTCCTTGCGCCGATGTTGGGAACGGCCCAAGTAAATCCATTCCGACCTGCTGGAAGGGCGTAGTTGGGGTAGGAATCGGCTGCAGAAGTCCTGCTGGCTTCGTCGGAGGCTTTTTACGTCGTTGGCACTCATGGCAGGACCGTGTGTACAGATGGACGGTTTTTGGGAGTCTCGGCCAGTAGTACTTATCACGAATCCGGGCGAGCGTCCTGCTGTAGCCAAGGTGTCCAGCCGTCGGGTCGTCGTGGCAGGCTTGAAAGATTTCTTCGCGCAGGCTGGCCGGAACAACCAGCAGCCAGGCAGGGTTACTTGTTCCGAAGTTCTTCTTGAAGAGCACGCCTCGCTGCAGAACGAAGCTTGGTAAGTCTCGGGCCAAGACTCGCGGAACTGAACTTCCTTGACCTTCGAGGTGGTCGATCACGGCGCGAAGTTCCGGGTCGTCTCGTTGAAGCACTCCCATGTCGGTATCTGTAACGGCGCCGA
>JAZHYW010030439.1:0-60967 GCA_037355805.1 Ixodes ricinus | reverse complement strand
TGCTGGTAAGTGATGTGGGGGAAGGGTGGTCAGTTTACGTCCCTGTAAAAAGTGTGCTGGAGATAGAGCCTCTGGTTCTTTAGGGTTGTTGTAAATGAACGTCACTGGACGGGAGTTGACTACAGCTTCTACCTTTGTGAGGACCGTGGCTAGTTCTTCGAAATTCAAACTACTACGGCCCAGAACCTTGCGTAGCGAGACTTTGACCGACCTCACTAGTCTCTCCCAAAATCCGCCCCACCATGCGGCTCTTTCTACAATTGTTTTCCACCTAATCTTGTGATTTGGAAAGTAGGTCTGCGCTTCCTCTCCTTGTATTGCTTCAAACATTTGTTTGATGTCTTTAGCGGCTCGTTTAAACGTTGAAGCATTATCTGAATAAATCGTTTTTGCGATGCCTCGGCGTGCAACGAAGCGTTTGAATGCCAACAAAAAGGCTGTTGTCGATAGGTCACTCACAAGTTCGAGGTGCACGGCACGTGTTACGGCACAAGTGAAAAGTGCGATGTAAACCTTGCTACTCCCGTATTGATGTCGACATATCAAAGGTCCCGCGAAATCCACTCCAGTTGTTTCGAAAGGTTCGCGTCTTGAGACTCTCTCGGCTGGTAGTGGTGCTACGGGCTCAGAGGCAGGTGTACAGCTTTGTCCTTGGCAAGTTAAACAGTGACGTATTACTTTCTGTATGACTTGTCTTGCCTTTATAATCCAGTAAGTTTCCCGTAGCTGCGTCAAATTGTCTTGAACTCCGGCGTGCAGCAGTCGACGATGTTCTTCTTCAATGAGAAGGGTAGTGAACCGGTGGTTTGCAGGTAGAATTATTGGGTGTTTTACGCTTTCCTTGTTGTTACTGAATTGTAAACGACCACCAACTCTCACGATATCATCACTGTCAATAATTGGGTTGAACGACTTGATTTTAGAAATTTTTGTCAACTGTCTGCTGATTTTTTAGGAGTACGATTTCCTTCGGGAAAGCCTGCCTTTGTGTAGTCGCTATCCAGTACTTTTCTGCGTCTATGATTTCATCGCTTGTTAGCGCTCCCCTTCGTTGTCCTTGTTGTTTTATGTTGTTTGCGAAGCGTTTTATCCAGGCCGTCACGCGAACCAACCTATTAAATGAACTGTAGTTCTCCAAGTTCACCAGATGAATTTCGTCGGGTATGGTGAGTTGAACAACAGTGTCTTTCTTTTCTTCAGCCTTGTATTCTTCGCATTCTGGTCTTTCCTCAATTTGACTTGGCCAGGATGATTCCGAGCATTGAAGCCAGATGGGTCCATTCCACCATGTGTTGTTCTCAACCAGAGCACTTGGCATGAGTCCACGCGTTAAAAGATCTGCTGGGTTTTCTGAACCCGGACAATGTCTCCAGTTGATTGGTTCCGTCAGACCTTGGATCTCTGAGACACGATTTGCAATAAACTGCTTCCACCGGTTTGCAGAACTACGAATCCAATAAAAGACGATCATGGAGTCAGTCCACAGATACACTGGGAGTCCTTCCCTCTTCAACTTCTTTGTTAGAGAATGTGCCAAACGAGCGCCAATTAATGCTCCCATAAGCTCTAGTCGCGGAAGGGTTAACCGCTTGAGGGTTGCCACTCTCGATTTCGCCATTACAATGGTCACACACTTTCTTCCCTCTTCCTCTTTCGATGCCACGTACGCTACAGCTCCGTACGCTCTTGTGCTAGCATCGCAGAAGACATGCAATGCCTTTTCTGTTTTGTCTTTGTTGAAGTCGCGAACGATGAGTCTTGGAACAGCGACGTCCTTCAAGGCAGTGAGGTCTGTACACTACCTGTCCCATTCTTCGTATAAGTCTGAAGGTAACACCTCATCCCACTCAACTCCTCGCTCCCAAAGTCGTTGAAATAGCCTTTTTATGGTTGTCACGGTGGGAGCCAGAAAACCCATAGGGTCAAATATGCGAGCTGTTGCTTGAAGTACGAAGCGTTTGCTGTCTTCACGTGAGCACAGAAAGTCAATTAGAGGTTCTATGTCGAAATTGATGATGTCTGCTTGTGCTTCCCAACCAACGCCTAGAACCTTTGGTCGGCCAATTTTTCCGGGTAGTGGCACTTGGCCGGATCCTTCTTCCTTTAATTCCGATAACAACTTTTGTTTATTTGATTTCCACTTTCTAAGATGCATTCCCGCCTTTTCTAGAATCTTTGTTGCTTCTCTGCACAGTACCTGGGCTCCTTCCAAATCATCGGCGCCAGTTACCAGGTCGTCAACATACATGTGCTCTTTTAGAGTATTCGAGGTATCGGGAAATTCTTCGGTCATTAAGTCGAAATGGTGTCTCAACGTTGCTGCCAGGAGAAACGGACTTGATGTTGCCCCAAATGGAACTCTGGTCATTCTCCATGTTGTTATAGGTGGAAGCTGATGTCCTTGCTGTGGAGTAGTTTCGTACCATAAAAAACGTAAGGCATCTCTGTCTTGCTCCGCCAACATCACCTGTAAAAAAGCCTTCTCGATGTCTGCTATTACGACGACATTGTGAGTACGAAACTCGATCAGCAGGTCTATTAATTCAGGATTTAAGTTCGTTCCACTGGATAAGGTGTCGTTCAGTGAAAGTTCCCCTGCAGTGCTGAAGGACGCGTCGAATACCACCCGCAATTTTGATGTCAGCCGTTCCTGTCGCACAACCGCTTGGTGTGGCATGTAATACACAGGATTTCCGCTTTTTTCATTACTTTGAACCTTTTCTGCAAACCCATTGCCAAAATATTCCCGTATTGCTGTGTCGTAGTCTCTCATGAGTGCTTTGTTTTTCATGAGGCGTCCAGTCAGTGATCGCAGTCTTCGTTCTGCGTTCTCTTTGTTGTCTTTGAGCATCTCAACTTTATCATTCCATGGGAGGAAAACTTGGTATCGTCCGCCTTCATATTTTACGCTCTTTTTAAAGTCTTCAAATGGAGCAATTTCGTTGGTTGACGTTTCTTGTCCCTTAATTCCGATATGCTCCAGTTTCCAGAACGATCGCAGTTGTGTTGATATCTCAGTTGTGTCAGCTGTTGTAGCCTTCATCACTCCAGTAATCGATGAGTAGATAGCAGTAGATGATCTTGAGGACATGGGCGCTTGTAGAGTCCAACCGAGGATGGTGTCGACGGCCATCAATCCGGTTTTCAGGCGTCTCACGCTTCCACTTACCACGTCCCAGTAGTGGTCGGCTCCGATTAGTAGGCTGATTCCGTTTTCACATTCGCTGATGTTGAGAGACGTATCAGCAAGCAGCATGTCTTCTGGTATGTCCCGCGTGACGTCTGGTGGTGTGTGAATGATGTCAGCACAGATCTGTGGGACTTCTAGGGCTTCAATTCGTACGTCCTTTCGGTTGTATTGGTTGCGCAGCCATAGCTCTACTCTTCGACACTTTCTTGAGGCTGTTGCAGCGCCTTCTCCAAAGGTGAAGATCGTTAGGTCCTCTTCTCCCAAAACGTTAAGGTGAAGTTTCTCTGAGATGTCTCGTCTCACAAAGGTGCGTTGGCTTCCGCCATCAATGAGAAGCCGGACAAGCACATGGTTTTGTTCGCCTTCTGCCCATGCTTTTGCCGTTTGTAGAAGAACTTGGCACGGCCCTCTGTTTTTGCTATTCGTTGCCTTTAGAGAGGACTGCAGCACTGTTTCGTTAGGGGCTTCCTCCTTACTTGTACTGGAAATTTTGTGCGGACCTTTGTTTCCTAGCGCATTGTAGCTTGGATCGCACATTGCCGTGGCATGCCTTTTAGAACATTGTGCACACTTTAGCCACCTTGCGCTTCTGCAATCCTTTGCACGGTGATTTTGCTTCGTGCATCGAAAGCACCGATTGTTCCTTTTCAGCATTTATTTTTTCTCTTCCAATGGCATTGGTGTAGAACAGTTGGCAGCTAGGTGGTCATAGGATCCACAGAACAAGCATTGTTCCTCTTCTTTCTAAGTTCCTGTCGCAAACATAGCTGCCGAAGGCGGGTATTGTGTCTGTCGGTCTCTTCCTGCAGGAGTAGCTCTATCCAAATTGGAAGTTGGTTTTCTTTGATTTCTATGCTGAGTCCGTTCTCGGCTTTCAATTTCCGTTTTCAGGAAGTCCAAGAATCGTTTTAGCTCGTTGCCTTTGTTTGTTGATACTGCTGTTGTTCTTCGATGATAAGTTCTTTTTTCCCGAATCTTGTTTTTAGAATGTCCAGTGCAACTGCGTAATTATCAGATGTTAGTTGAAAACCGTCGATTGCCGCAGCAGCTTTGCTTGTAAGGTAGCTCTTCAAGTATTTAAACTTGTCAATTGCCGAGAGAGACAGATTTTTGTGGATCGTAGCGTCAAACTGGTCCCAGAAGCCCTGCCATGACCGAATATCTGCGGAAAATTTGGCGATTTCTAATTTCGGAAGCTTCACTGTTGCGTGTGTCTGACTTGCATAGAGCTGTTGTTCTGATCTACCAGCTTGTGTTGAGGTCTCCGACGTTCTGTTGATCATTCGCTCTTGCTCTCTGAGACTCCGGAGGATCTTTGTTTTCGTTGCGCTAATTCTTTCGGTGTAGCCTTCAACGGTTTCCATCTCCTGTTCGAGCGTGTTGTCAGTGATGGCTCTCTCAATCTGGTCATTAATTTCCTTCAGTGCAGCTTCTTTGATTGTTAAGATGTCAAGTTTTTCTTCCTGCTCACCGATGGGCTTTGGTTCCATGGATAGAAGAGTGACGGTTTCGGTTGTAATTCTGGTAGCCGATGACCGAACCACTGCTCTTCTTCTTTTGAGTTGATCGATGGCTGCTGGCGTTAGGGGATCCATTTCCGTTGCGGTAAGTACCTTAGACGATCGTCAGGCCTCAAGATGGATGTTCGAAGTCTTTTCTTGTTCGACCTTGGCTCAGCTACTCCCGGGTTTCGGCACCACGTTTTTGCGTTACATTAGGGGAACAACTGCGTCAAGTTTGTTTGAACAAGAAAGGATTTATATACAATACTTACATGATAGTTCCGTTTGCTGAAGGAGCGCCGTAGCTGTCATCGTCCCTTCTTTTCCGTCGTCGCCCTCCTCCACTTCATCTTCTTCTATAGACGATAATTTTCAACACCCCAATGGCTCAATATTTATTTAAATATATATTATTTTAAATATTTATTTATATAATGCACGGTAGACAAAAAAACAATGAGTTTCAATTTAGAATAAGTAAACAAAAATATATGGAAGATTCACTGACTACCTCGATTAAGCTCTCAAAACTTTCCAGTAGCGTGACGAAAAAAACACAAAAAACGATGCTTTCCCTTATGCCTGAGGTCACGCGACTTAAGATTGTTACGACGGCGTGAAAGAGCTTTAGAGTTCCGTGGTGTTCGAGTAGAAGATAAACGTCTAGTGTAGCTCCATAGGAAATATAGTTCTACTTTAGATCATACACGAAGCTTGTTTAAATAAAAAGGAGAACACAATTTAATATTCGTAGCATACAATTCGCTCTTACAAAAGAGTGAAGCGCGACAGTTACAGCCCACCCGAGATGTCCACCGCAGCGCCTGTCATGAAAGAGCTTTTCGGACTGCACAGAAACAGGATGACCTCGGCCACCTCTTCTGGGCGGCAGGCTCTCTTTAGAGGAATGGATGCCACCTTCTTCGGTTTTATTTTAGCCAGTTTTCCTCCTGCAGTCATTGGCGTGTCGGTGAAAGTGGGCAGAACGCTGTTGACTCGAATGCCTTGCGAGGCCAATTCTTTAGCCGCAACTTTGGTGAGTGCCACAACGCCCGCCTTGGACGCTGCGTAGGCGCTCCAACCGGGGTCGCAGCTCGTGGCAGCCATGCTTGCTATGTTGACGATGGTCCCATCACGAACACTGCCAGCTGTCATTGCCCGTGCCGCTGCTTGGGTTACCAAAAATGTACCCTAGAACGACGATCAAAATTTCAAGTAAATTATTTTCATACGGCCAGGGGGACATATTATAGGGGCTAATCGTAACGATCAGTCGGCTAATTAACTTTTTAATTACTGAAAATAGACACATGGTTCCAAATAGAAACTTGCTCAGTGTCATCAAAAACCCCTAAATCAGTCATTTTTAGAAAGACTTTCAGCGCGTGAGAAGCGTAGTAGTGCACTAAAGTTACCACTCGTGGAGCAGGTACAAGGCTGGGACTAGATAAGAGGTGGAAAAGTCGCGCGGGCGCCTTATCGCAACCTCTAGCTTTGTACCTGCTCCACGAGCGGTAACCTCAGTGCACTACTACGCTTCTCACGCGTTCAAAGTCTTTCTGAAAATGACTTATTTAGGGGTTTTCGATGACGCTGAACAAACTTCTAATTGGAACCATACGTCTATTTTCAATAACTAAAAAGTTAATTAACAAATTTTAATTAATTAGCCGACTGATCGTTACAATTAGCCTCTATTTTATGTCCCCCTGGCCGTATAACTCACCTCCACAAGCGGCGTAAGTGTAACTTTCACGGCTTTTTTTTAAACAAATCTGTTAAGCTTTAAAGAGAAAAACACCCTGTATATATAGGTATATATATATATATACAACGGGCATGGTGGCAGGGGGCCGAAGGCATGGGTATAACTGAGAAGAAAAGAAAACCCTTGATGTAAACAGCAACAACGGATATATATATATATATATATATATTTTTTTTTAAGGAACATTTGTTACTTCATTGTCTAATTTTGCTGCTTGGGTACTGCCTGGTAAAACAACCTGGTACCTTCCCAGAAAAAAATTAATAAAATCTAGATTAAGATCGAAATTTATTTTACTTGAAAGTTATAACTTATAAACTCTCTTCCAGACTGGCGTTTTAAGAAGTATGAGCAGCAATGGCAACAAAAATAGAAGTGGAATTTTACCGAGATGTTTCAAGAATGCACGGTGCGAAATTAATTTTGGTATGACAGCGCAAATAACTGGGATTTGCTCCTTGCTCTATACGTTTAAAGTATTTCAGTTAGAAGATAAAAAAAAAGTTCGCTAGGCTTAATGCACGGCAGTGTTTTGTTCTTCAGAAACTTCTACGCAAAAATAAAAGTTCACATATTGCTACGTTATGGGCAGCTAGCATTCATGTGATTCGCAGTTGCAACCTACCTTCAGATTCACTCGGATAGTATCATCAAAATCTTTCTCCGATAAGTCTACAAGTGAAGTCGGCTCGGTTGAAATGCCGGCGCAGTTTACCACGATGCTCGCAGGCTGGGAAAACAACTTGAAGATGGTCTCAAAAGCGATGTCACTGAACTTGACTGGCCCACGTCAACCTTAAGAGCTACATGGCCCGTGCCTGTGTATGAGAAACGAGCAATTGAGTTACATATATTCATGCACACTCCTATATTATTTATGAGGGTTATTAAGACAAAAATTACAACAAATGCACATATAAAAAAGAAAAAAAACGAATCGACGTCTGATATAAGTGATTAAGTAGATTAAACACATGTATTTCGACAGCTTAACCGGGTTCAACCAGAATGTGGCGACATATTTGAACGCCGGAGATGAGAAATTTAGTCGGTGGTGTACGACTGGTAGCATTGATTGTTTAATATGTATACCGACCTCCCGCTGGTGCGGTGCCCACCTGAATCAAAACCGAGCAGGAGCAGGGATGCAATTAAGAAATGTATGAGCGCCCACGTAAAAAAAATCAACAAAAAGCGATTGTACGATGAAAAAGATGACGGAAATTAGCATTCACAAGCTGGTACACCATTTATACCTTCTGAACCAATATTTCTTCGTTAGACATGCAAAGTCTCTGAGTACAGGTAGACTGTAAATACTACACTACTAGACGTAGAACAAGAAAAACACAGATAGCGCAATGAACAACACTCTTATCTAAAAAAATGGTCATAGGGAGTTTTATTAGCCAACATCTGGTGCTGAAACATCTGTTATTATTGTGAAAAAATAGTGGCGCTTGTATTTAGCATCGTGACACCTACCACCTGTCGCGTGATGCCTGCACCAAAACTAATGGCCCCGCGTTTTCTGACTGTTTTAATCCGAGTACAAGTGAGTTGAGAATACGCCGTGAAGCTATGCCAATTAGAGCAAGAAGTCATGCAAAAGGGACATTCAGATCACGTGATCAAGGTTACGGATTCATGCACAGACTCTGACCTTGTGCTTGTAGCGTTAAAGTGGTACACTTCTCGTCATCGGTCAAATATTTATTTATCCCAAACCAGGAAATTAACAAATTACACGAGTGAGAGAGAAAAGAAGTTTATACCGGTAAAATAAGACTAAAGGCTCGTTCACACATTGGCCTTTGCTTACGACAGAGCTCTTGATATCTCTTGCGACGAGAGGAACACCACTGGCACTGCTTGCGTCATCTATGAGATAACTTTAAAACTGAATTTACCCAGAGCGAAGGTTTTCTGTGTTTTTGATATAAAATATGCGTACTATCTATCAGAAGTAGTTGTTTATAACATTGTCAAAACCTTTCCAAGTCAAGAAAAAAAGAACGATGCACGAACAAAGTTAGAAATATGCGGTATAGCCAAGTGTACAAAGGATACCCGCTGGGTGGTTCTAATGTGCTCTCTTGTCGCACGAGATTTTTAGAGGTTTTAAAGCACACGGCTCTATAGTCCGCTGCAACTCAAGAAGGTAGGGCGAGGGTAAGACGGGCCAGGGTGGAGGAAGCAGACGGAACGGTGGAGAAGAAAGGGGAAACCTCTTCCCTTTTTAGCGTTCCGTCTCCTTCTTCCTCCCCGGCCTGTCTTACCCTTGCCCTACCTTCTTGAGTTGCAACGGACTATAGACAGTCGCAAGTGTTTGAACAGCCTTAAGATGTAAAACTGAGAAGGGCGTTTAAAGGACGTTTAACAAGTAATCGTTTCTTTACCTTGCGTTATGTCACGAAATGCTTACGTCGGCTTTTGTCGAGAGACAATGAGACATCTGTGCTTCGACTGAAGCGTGGCAACCAGTTCAAGGACTAGACTAGCACGCGACATTCGAGACACTGATGTTCCGGTGACTTAAACCTAGCGTAGAAATAAAACGCAAGGAAACTTTCATGTGTGAATGATCCCTAACGTGCACTTCATGCTCTGTGCCAAGGCATTACTCTGTTCCACCTTATGATGTACCGCAGGAAAGGCTACAAGCGCGAGCTCCTTGCTCTAGGGCACATCTCGGCGGCATAAGCACTCGTGCGTTAAGAGTAGCTCCCAACGCTATGAGCTCACGCTTCTAGCCTTCTCTGCGGTACAACATAAGGTGAAACGGAGTATAGCCCTCACAGCGCCATTCTCTCACGTTTTCTTACGTTTCGTACATGTCACCGAAACATTTATGTTGCGAATGTCGCCTGCCATGCTATCTTCCTGAACTGGTGGCCACGCTTTATGTGAAGCAAAGATGTCCCGGTGACTTTTGACGTAAGCAGACGTAAGCCTTTGTAACGTCACGGAACGTAAGAAAGCGGGGCTGTTTAAACTCATGTAACTGGTGTGAACCAGCCTGAACGTCCAAAGTTCAAATATAACTACAAAACGTTCTCCTTAGACCGAAGTCAGTGACTGGCAGATGATCCTGCGGCAAGGCAGACTTGTACGATTCGATGGAACCTCGATCGGTGCCATCGTAATGTAGCGTCAGCTGGTGTTTGACATAAAGTGAAGCGGAGTAGAGAAGTGAGCTTAATCAGGGAAACATTCATTTCTGGCTTTTATCATTCTTACCCGGTAAAGAGCCGACAGTAGCCTCTGCTCCGACCAAGTTAATATCGGCCACAATGACCCGACTTCCTTCCTTGGCGAGGGCGTGACAAACACATCTGCTGATGCCGCTGCCGCCTCCCGTGACAAGAGCAAGCCGACCCTGAAAGAAGCTCGAAACACGGGACATGGTTTCCAGGACAGGTTCGAAAGCGGAGACTTAAGCAAAGATGACGCGCCGGGACCGTCAGTGTACTCGAGTCAAGGGTTGTCACGTGAGCTCAGACGCGTGGCAGGATGTACGCTGAATTTACACGCGCTGCAGGATGTACAGTGGTAGTAAAAGTCTACACGATCAGCCCAATATTCAATCAATATTAAAATCTGTGTTTCCGATGAGAACACATGTTTCTGATATCGACATGTTTCCGATGTCCGACCTATAGGGGCGTCTAGTTTCTGATATGTATATTCTTCAGATATCGATCGTATCTATTCGGATATCTAACTAAATGGTCGCGCATAGGTAGGCGTGACATAGCAGCGACCTTAAACAAACTAAGCTCAAACTTGAAGTGCTCGACGACGACGACGCCTATCTTTTTATTGAATCGGGTTTGCGAGGAGGAACCGTGTAATGTGCAGCTCGACATGCGAGAGCTAACGTTCCAACCAGCAACTCGTTCGATCTTTAAAAAAAAAAGAAGAAATTTCTCATATGTTCGACTTTAATGTGAACTGTCTTTACGCTTCAACGATTAGGTAACCGCTTTCTTACGGTGATTTCCGATGGCTCAACCTCAAGGTAATCGATGCCCTTCAGCCCGAACACACCTTTCAGACGACTCGTCCACTGGTTAAATTTTGGAGGTAGACCTAGGCTGTCCGCAGGAACTACTCGACTCGCATGCAGACTTTCCTTTGGCTTCAGAAAAACGAGGGATTCCTTTCTAATGGATTTCGTCTGATCAAAAGGCGCTAGTTAAAAAGTTTGACCTACTCGAGAGAGAGTCTGAACGTAAGCTTTGTTTTAGAGCGCAGCTCTTAGGCGCCCGTTTCGGGCTTGAGCGGCGTCGGCGTCGGCGTCGCCGTCGGCGTAACCGCCCGAGGTCACGTGACCCCCAGGTCACGTGACCCCCCGAGGTCACGTGGTCCCCCAGGTCACGTGACTCCCAGGTCACGTGACCCCCCGAGCTCACGTGATGATGATGACGATGACGATGCGGATGCCGATGACGTCATCAGTGCCGCCACTGTTGACGTCATCGGCATGCGCATCGTCATCGTCATCATCACTGATGACGTCACCAGTGACGTCACTGATGACGTCTTCGGCATCCGCATCGTCATCATCATTGATGACGTCATCAGTGACGTCAAGGGACCCCCCTGAGGCCATGTGACCCCCTTCCCCCTTTCCCCGAGGTCACTTGCCCCCCCGTACTCTCCCCTCCTCCTCCTCAAGAGCTGCGCTCTAATTCGGCGTTACCGGGAGTTGCAAACGGCTTTCACTTTTTTAAATTCTATTTTCCAAACGTCATTCGCTTTTGAAACTTAAAGTTCTACCTGCAGCTAGGGTTAAAACGGAAGAAGATTCAACGCATCCTGCAGTTTTCCCAGCTAGCCTTTCTAGAAGAATTTATCGACTTCAATCTCGATCTGTGCAAGCAGGCTACCAACACCTTTCAGCAGAATTTATCAAATCTGTTTATGAACTCGATGTGCGAAAAAACGACTGAAAATCTTCGCCAGTGCAACGACATTGTCATTAGCGCTTTCGAGAACGGTCTTAAAAATCTGCAAAAACCTAACTTGAGGCAATTCACCGCGATCGGTCCGAACGTGGTCATATTTCAATTTTCACAGAAAACTTTGCACTTGAACAAGTCCATATACGCAAGTTTCTCTATCCTAGAGATGTCAAAGATCGTCCTGTACGATTTTTATTTATTTTTATTTATTTATTACCTACTTCGCCCAGTGGGCATTACAGTAGGGGGGATAGCACAAAAATATTTTTATGTCCTCGCGCCAGTATTCCGCTTCGGGATCTTCACGGCTCTGGGGATCTTCGGTATCCTCTATTCTAGACACATGTAGACACATTACGCATACTACAAGCATCAGCTGAACATACATTGAGCGTATACACATACATGGCACTTATACTCAGATAAGGAGAGTTTTTCCAGATGTCTCGTGCTGCGTATAACGACCCAGATTAATTTATCCTCCAAATCAGCGGTCGGGATGTCGACGAGAGGCTCACAGACCTTACCGAGAGCCTCCTAGATACTTCCGGTTACCCGTCCTAGCATGGCTAGTATTGGCTTCGAAACAAAATGCGACTTTCACAGTTGCCGAAAGACCACGTCCTAGGATTTATCTGTATTAAACCGAAACTTTATGCGCTCGATCTAGAGTTTCAAGGACAATGCGTGAGGGCTAAAAGAGTAAAAAAATGCGAGTTTCGCAAGCTAACTTACAATCTCTACCTTCAGACTACAGAGTCCGAAACTCTCCACACTATCACCCAAGGAATCATTGCTCGTAAGCAAAATAAAAACAAAAGCGTCGTTGTATTATTTATTCATTTACTTTACCCCCTAAAAATGGATTTTGAACACACCATAGGTCATCAAGACATATAAGTACGCAATGTAATATACAAACTCGCACACGCATATAAACATACATAGAAAAGAAACAACCTTAGTCTTCATGGAAAGGAACACAAATGCGTTGATAATATATTCACACTCAAATATATTGTTAAGTGACAATGCTGGAGTTGCGAAAAAAATGAATCTCGACTTTGCAAGGCAACAATCTCGCTTGTCAAGCTGTTCCATTGTTTTATCGTTCGTGGGAAGAAAGAGTTAAAAAACAAATCAGACTTTGACCTGTACTCCCGAACGTTTTGGTCATGATCTACTCTGCGCGATACATAAAATGTCTCAAAGAGGTAATGTGATCTTTCAATTTTAGATAAACCATAAAAATACTGTGATATCATTTTAGGCGCAAATACCTACGCCTAACAGCAAGCGATTTCCATTGTACATCATTTTTTATTGCGGAGACACTGCTACGAAAGTTGTATTTATTTGTCACAAATCTAGCGGCACGGTGTTGAATTCTTTCAATTTTATCAATGAGATTCTGTTGAGATGGATCCCATACAACGCAAGCATACTCGAGAATGGGCTTCACACAAGGGAAAAATAGAGTCTGTTTGAGGGATGGTGGTGCGCGCGAGAAGTTTCTTCTTAGAAAACCCAGCGTTCTACCAGCTTTCCCTGTTACGCAGTTTATATGTGAAAGCCGTCTCAAATCATCAGAAAAAGTACCCCCGATAATGAGCTTCTTTTCTAACGAATAAAGTTTCTCCGTGTAAAGTGCACGTTGACTGGAGAAGGTTGCGTTTGCTTGTGAACCTTACATGACAACACTTTGAGATGCTCAAAGTCATTTTCCATCTTGAACACCACAAACAAATTCTGTCTGAATCGCTTTGAAGAGCCGATACATCACAGTCTGAATTAATTTCACGGTACAAAATGCAATCGTCAGCGCACTGTCTTATTTGCGAGGCAATTCCCTGGGTTATGTCATTTACAAAAATTAAAAAAAAAGAAGTGGCCGAATCACGGAGCCCTGTGGTACTCTGGAAGTTACATCAACTGGTGGAGACTTTACCCCATTTACAACTACACATTGTTTACGATCGTTCAAATAGTTAGCAATTCAATAGTGCGCGTTCCTATCAATACTTAGACTCCTAAGTTTTTCTAAAATAAAACAGTGGGGAACCGTATCGAAGGCTTTTCGGAAATCCAGAAAGTACAATCGACTTGCTTTCTACTATTCACCGATTGGGCGAAATCGTGGGCACATTCAGTTGATTAGGTGTCGCAAGAGAATCCGACCCGAAAACCGTGTTGCGAGGAGTAAATAGATTTAGCATTGAAGTGTGAGATAAGATTACTATAAATAATGTGCTAGCTATTATCTTGCATGAATAACCTCTTCGACAACTAACGTTTTAGTGAAGACAATGGACTTTCAACGCTTCCTTATGGACATTTCAGACTCGGGAAAATATTCTCTGAGGCAACCGGATGTGCTATGGAAAAGTGTCACTGCGGCAGTATTTTTACTAAGTGTGGCATACTTTGAGAGTGGATATCGATATGCTTCAAATCTTTGAAATGTCGCCCACTCCCCCTATGAACTCGATAGAAATGTTATTGCGAAGCAGTATTTTTATTATGTTGAAGGTGTATATTGACATGTTTTCTTTTTTGTTTTTAATCGAAGTCTTGAATATCTTGTCCCACGCTAAAATGTCATTGTGTCAGTGAATTCTTATATTGAAAGTGTATATTCATATCTGTGTTTTTTTATTTAGAGCGTTTTAAATGCGTATGAATGCATGTAACAAAATTTTCATGCTCTATTTTTTTTATTTGACTGAAAAAAGATTACAAAAAGCTGCAGCAGCATAGCTCCAACTTGGGAGATGGGAATTGTTTCCGCAATTTCGTTGATGATCGGTTAGCGAGGACGTCTTGGTGCATTCGCGGACTGGTACACCGCAACACAGGAGAGCGCCGACGTATAGACAATAAAGTCCACACGTCCTTGACCTGAATCCTTGAATTATATTTTTGTTGTAGAAGCTGAAAACGTTTCCCGTAAAGTCGTAAAATTCTTCGTGTATTGGAATCATACCAAAACTGCCAAAAAAACTTATCGGATTGTCCTTTGTAGATACAAAAAACCAATAACTCAGAGTTTGCCGGAAGATGATCTCGTTGCCTTAAGTGCGTAAAGAACCTGAATTGGTCTCTCCTGTCCAATCTCATCGTAGTAAGAAGTGCCGCGAAAGCAGGGACGCGTACACCGGTTCCCTGAAAACATCAAATAAAAATAATTTTCTTCCATTTCTTCAAATAGCGATCCTTATCCTTCTCTCAATGTCAATTTCCAAGACGCATTGTGTTTCGGACATGAACAGGATCGTGACTGCCCTATTTAAGTCTTTATTGAAAGTCAGGGCGAGTCTCACATTGGCTGTGAGTATTGGACATAAACTGTGCTCTTCACTGTCGGGAGCCAAATTATAGTCGAGAAAAAAGATTCTTTTGAGAAGGCGCCTTAAGCGAACGGAACGTTCTTTCGGTTGAGTAGATGCAGGAAGTTCATATAGGCCTTCATATGAAGATCCTAATTAAAATCGATATTTTCCAACGATCCCCACCAACGTCCAGTACGGTCGTTTTAAGGTAGTAGTATTTGAATTTGAAATTGGGGGGGGGGGGGGTATTCGTGACTTCCTAGAAACGATTCAATCTTTACCAACTCGACGACGAGCTTAGATGCAACTCGATGAGGATAGAAGGCCTCGAGAACGATATGTGACACACCGGGAGAAACGGTTCTGGTTTTGATCTCCGCTCCACGTAACAGGAATGATGTGGGAGTGGATTGCAGCCACCTTTCGATTCCGACAAGCACCGTCGGGGCAACTTGGATTCGTCGAATATACAGAACGATGCTAGGAAGTTGAACAAGGTACTTTTGTTGAATCGTCAAAGCAGCCAAGAGTTTGAAATCTTCGGTATTTTGTCGCAGCACGATGCTGATGCCCACGCCGTTAAGTAGGAAATGTTCTTGATGGCATATCTCGCTGAACGGCGGACAGAACAGATCGCAAAGGGTTGATCCATCGGCAGGCTTGAAGCGAGCGGCGAGTCCCTTGAAATCTGGCGGAATTTCCACCTTTTTAGACGTATTCACTGGGTCTTTTTCATAGACCATCCCTGAAAAAGAAGGATCTCTACTTACCTGGTTTGCGTTAAGACTGATATCAAGTCATGAATGATAGGCATAACTTTCGTACTGGCTGAGCAGAGTTTGATTCAGATAAGCGTGTAATTATTGAAAAAGGGAGCTTCCAGAAGCCTGAAGCGGAATCACTTTATTGTTCGTAACCGACCCGTCCGAAGTGACAGTGCTGGCAGTGTCGCCAACTGTCTCGAACGATTTTAGATTGAATGTGAAGGAAGCTCGATTTCAAATCGTAGAAGTGTGGGCTCAAAAAGTGGACGTGAAATTCCAAAACGAATGTGGCGGTTGTACTAGCGACAGGAAAGTACTCAAGATATTCCGATTTTTCCAGGGCAAAGAAAGTAGGCGACAGCGAGAAAAGTTGTAGTTCGCCGGCGTTGCACAAAACGGACCGTTCATGGAGGGTAATATTTCCGCCCGTCATTCTCTAGGTGCCAAAAAGTCTAAACCTTCCGCCTCTTTCCTCGTGGACAGGCTGATGAAGGTTTTGCCGACGTCATATTTTTATGACCTGCACCGCAGAGTTTTTGCAGAAACTCGTCCCTTGCGTTTCCATACGTCCTGCCTATAGACTTGTTCCAAAACCGAGGCGCCCCACCGCGACGAAATTCCACGCAAGTAATCCTGGGAACTAGTTGGCCCATGAGGTTTCGGTTTCGACCTCTCGAATAGCCGTGTTAAAGCGTTTTTTGGGTTCGTTTGTCGGATTCTCGGTTTCGCCCGTATACGTCCCTCGAAGTTTCTAACGCCGGCTCTCCTGTTCGACAACCCTCAGATGAGATCTCGCCCAAGAGGTAAACAATGTTTTCAGCACTTTTGTTGCCGTTCTCGGTTTAGAAGCTGTCGTTAAGAGCTATCTCACGCTGCTCACGTAATAACATCCTAGGCCTAGTGGACTCGAGCAGGTTCTAGCGTGCGATCCGACTTGCTAGACGCATTTTCTGAACCACGGAGACGCGTGAAATGCTAGCCGAACTGCACGTATCCACCTATATGTAACTGCAGGACCTGAGATGTAATAACCCGCTGCTGTGGCGTCAGTGGGGATCATAAATGTACCGCCCGTCGAGGTACACCTCATGCACTGAAAGTGAGGGGCGTTTTTGGAGTTGATATCGAGTTGCTTCGACAGGCGGTGCGAGCGTAAGCGCTGCGGAGACCGCTTATCGCATCTGAGCGCTGGTTCGGTCAGGTGTGCTTGTGTAGACCCTCTCCCGCGCATCACATCTGATCTTCCCGGAGTTTGCTGTTCCCATTACGTGTAGTTCCAGATATCCAGCCTATGCGCACAGAACGCCCCCGTGTACTAGGACATAGGGGCTGAAATGAATTTATTTTCGAAGATGGGTGTGAAATGTGTTAGTTACCATATTTGGGGAATGTGGAAAGTGGACTTGGACATTCCGCAGTCCTACGACGTCAAAGGATTGAGTGTTCACACTATTTGCTTCATTGAATATTGCCCCTTATATGTAGGTGGGGAAGTTTCTCTGATCAGACGAGGCGACCGTCTAGCTAACCCAGTTCGGTTGCTATGGTGTACAGTTCTGTTGGTCGAGGGAGACCTCGTATTACAAGTGTCCACACGGGTACGGCATCCATTTAATACTATGTGAATGCACACGACTATGCTGTGCAGCACTTGCGCGGTTGTGACCTGGATGAGTAACACCTGCTCTTTCTTCCAAGGGCAATGCGGAGGAGTTCAAAAAGTGCAACTACGTGCTGCATTCCAGGATGCCACCACAACATGCGCAATAGGCACGTATCATGGCACATCTTCCCAAAAGACAGCCACCTTCGACAGCTGTGGATTCAGGCCATTATAGAGAAGAAAGCGATACCTCAGAGCTGGGATCCTAAGCCGAGCTAGAAGGTCTGCGTTTGCAAAGTGGAACAAGAGGCTGCATGGATAAAGTTCCCCGATTCCTTGAGCCAGGCACATTTTTTGTGGTCACCAATGAAGCTGCAGGTATGTACTGTCAGTGCTAAGATTCAGCATTCTTATTCATTTATATCCTTTATGCCCATGACAGGAAGTCCCACTGAGGTCATTGCCACCGCAGCAGAGCTAATGTTCCCGGTGCCAGCCTCGGAGAGTGTGAGCAGCACCACAACTGGCGACTCAGTCGGTAAGTCCTTTGCGTGAACAGTATACTTAAAAATGTATCATCTGGTTTTGATCATGTCCCCACACTGCACTTTAGTTTGTGTCAATGGTTCATTTTCTACAACCTAATGGCAATGACCAGAGTGAACAGGAACAACCTGTAGGAAACCCAATGGTGACGAACGACACTGCTGCTCTTCTCCTTTTTGTGTGTCACTGAAGGTTTTCTTTCGAGCTTAGATTTTTCTATGTTTGTTGTTTTGAAAAATTCGCAGATATTTATCTATATTTGTTTCGTTTAAAAAAATCTGGGTGCATTTTAGTGATTACCAGACATAGATGCTTAAATATGCTTTTGTCAGTGATTAAAGTTTACCATGCTTTTGGTTTTTTTTTTTGCAGGGATAGCTGTAATTGGTTTTTCCCGCCACTGGAAATGGCGGCCGTAGTTAATGTGGTAGCATTAATAATAGTTAATGTTGTTGATGTTGTAGTTGGCGATGTGAGGCGTCCGTCGTTGATGTTGAAAAATCCTCAAAAAAGTTCCGCCCGCCGCACGACGGGGTACGAACCTATGTCCGCTGGGCGCTTGGTGGAGGCGTTACCACTGCTCTTCGCCACGGCGTTAATAATCCGCTCTATAGTTTGTGTTTTCGTAGTAAACGGTGCACACTGCACACACTCTCTGTAAAAAAGAAAGTAGCCAATAACAGAATGCAGGTGTAATACTGTCAACGCCAAGAGCTCGCGCCAGGAGACACCCTTTCACGCACTCCGAAACAAAAAAAGAAACAAAAGCTTTTGAAACACCGTGTGTTTATATTTTGTTCCGAACAATTTTGTTCACGCGCTCCACGGTGCGTCAACACGACGGCGGTGCAGAACGATTTGGCCTTGACGTGCTGCAGCCGTCGCGGCGACTGCTTTGGATTATCACGAGACTGCTCAATGTTTAGGCTTTGCAAACGTGTTTTAAAAGAAACCGTGAGAGCAACACAATAGCGGGCTGGGCGGGGAGTTAGTATACGTGGAATTATATAAAGTGTTAGTTGTCACTATAAGTCGAATAATTCACTAATTCGTGTTAATTAACTTTTGAATGATTGAAAATCAATATATGGTTCCGAATATAAACTTTCTCAGCGTCATCGAAAGCCGCTAAATCGGTAATTTCAAAAGTACTTTAAGCACGGGGAAAGCGCGCTGGTGCGCTTAATTTACCGCTACTGCAATAGGCCCAGAGCTTGCAATGAGAAAACGAAGAGACGGAAAAATTACTAGGGCACGTTATCGCACCGGTTGCCTGGCGTCTGCTGCACGAGGGATAAATTTAGCGATCCTTCATAAAATTGTTTGATTTAGTGGCTTTCAATGACGCTCAGTTAAGTTCATAGTTTGAACCAAATGTTTATTTTACCAATAAAAATTTAATCAATATATATTAGTTATTAGCCGTGGTATCGTGACCATTAGCCCAGTATAACATGCCCACCTGGCTGAATAACTCACCTGCATAAACCGCATTAGCGTACGTTTTACTGCTTTTTATAAAACATCATAAAAACAAACTTCATGTTCTTGTTTTGATTTAAAGATTTGTTCTCCCAAAATAACTGTTGCACTCGAATTTTGTCATAAAAATAACAGTGAGAAATTGTGCCCCGCGCCCCTATCCCTCCCCCTATTTAAAAAAGGGATGTGGCCGAATATGTTTTCATGCTGTACTTGATAAAAAAAGTTCGTATTCACTCTTTGAACTTTCAAGTTAACAGGGTCAAGGGTGTTGACTTGTTAACAGTTCTGAGGAACAGCAGCTTCCTTGCTCCTCCTTATTTGTAAATAGTCGACGCCTTAAAAGAAGCGGAATTGGTTTCCAAATGGCATAATAAACCACCACTAGGTGGGTCAGGCTCTTTTGCTATCTTTTTGGCCATAAGTGTGGAAAAAATTGCATTATGAAGTATTTTCACGTTTTGTTCGATAGAAAATAAGTCTCCTGTCGAAAAAGTAGTTTTATATCAAGTGATACATATCGAAAATCGCTGCTCTTTTAGTGCTTGTCCTAATCCTTTAAAGCACAGTTGTGCCTGAAACATGCCATCGCAATAACAGTTATACCGACCGAACTACATCGAACAAAAAGTGTATTAAAAACGGCCGCCGCAACGCAGCACGGAGGTCCCGAATATGATAGACCAACGGATAGACCGTTAAGGAGTGAGTATTGTGGGAGATTTCAACGTATGGAACACATCGGCATGCCCTACTTCTCGTGCCATGTATAATCTTACACGCTTTAGCTATCCTGCACTAAAGTGAATAAAACTTATAAAACAAATTGTGCAGCAAAAAAAAAAAAGTGACGCTATTTTTTTACGCACTTTTTGGCTTTGTTTACCGTTCTCAGCCACTCTTTTGGAGGGTTGCTTCCTTTCGGGAAGATATAAACTCTGTGGCCTTTTGGCCTGGCGCTGTTATCGTAGTACACTGGCACACAACAGGTGAAGGAACCCATTGAAAACAGTCAGTAAACATTCGGTTAAAACTCCCGTGCCAACCCGAAAAATGTTCAAACGTCGGGCATACAACGCGCATGGACGCGGCATGAAAACTGGGGAACACAACAGGTACCAGAATACATTACGGAAGCAGTGGCGTCTCGCAACTCCTGATGAAATAGGTCCATCCTCCCAAGTTTTACAGGGTGTTTATCTTAATTTGATCATAATTGTTTTAGAAAGGGAATTGAAAAGAAAAGGGCGAGACAACTGCCGTCTTCACCGTGTATGTTTTTATCGGGCTCTGCGGACATTACGCGAGTAATTAATCGTCGGAGTAAGTTGACGAATTGATTTAACTCTGATGTTAATTAACTTTTTCAGTTATAGATTTTACTAGTCATATTGCAATTGCAGTATCAACGGCAATTACTATTGGAGGTGAGATCAACTTGAGAGAAATGAGAAAAGAAATGATTTTCGAGATTTATTTGGTCGAATTTCGCGTTTTCTCGACCGGTTTAAAACTGGCGCGCCGAAAGGGCGCCACGAGTCCCGTCCATAGTGACGTTTAGAAGAGTGACGCACACGTTTCAGTCACGTCGTCACCGTCGTCGTTGGAGCACCCTCTAAGGAAACGCTGCCGAGGTAGTGACGACGTGATTCAAAACAGCTACGTAACACTTCCAAACCTCATTGTCAGCAGGGCTTGCGGTGCTCTTTATGGGCACTATTTTGAAGTCATGTGAAAAAACGCTAAAATCGACCTATTATAATCTAACAAAAAGCATTAGCTTTTCTCAAATTCACATTTACAGGCCTATAATACTATTTGTGATCCGTGCTGTAATTTCAACAGGACACCTAAAACCACCAATTAAGAGGTTAATTAAAAGATCTTAGTTAATTACCTAACTTACCATGACGGTTATCCTCGCCTTTATTGTCAATGGATCTTGATAAATACTTGATGGAGACCACCCCTTTTTAAAGAGGGTCTGTTCAAATTAAAAACAAACACCCTGTATATTACGCTTAATGTTGGCTCCTTCCGCTTTAAAGGCTGTTATCAAAGCCAGACGAGCATCCAGAGCCACTGCGATAAAGCGAAGTTTATAGGAGTTTAGCAGGGTGTTGTATGGAATATTCTCTGAAATAGGCATATTGCTAAATTACCCGAGCATCAAGATTCGAACAACCACAACAAAGCCTTGACGAGAGCGTGTGCAAGAGGAAATATGTTTTAGGTTTTTGCTTTAGAACATCTTGGGAAGAAACAGCGTCAAAGAAACTTGGACAAGAGCAAAGGAACAAACACGACAGGACGGCACCAGTAACTTTTCCTTTAGCAACACCTTTTCGTTCGTCAACCGAGCGGCTTTGAGTGTATGCAGTGCGCGAGTTGCCTCGTTTCACATCAGGCAAGGTACGTGTCCTAGTGAGCTTCAGGGACTTTGCGGCCTGCTTGCCCCGTCGGTGGGCCATGCGCGAAGGTTGTGCCGAGTACTACAGTCAGAGTACTGGCGGCAGGAACGTTTGTTCAGGGACTGTTTGAGAGCGGCGTATGCGGCAAAGGGTGGCAGCGCTGAACATCAAAGACGCTTTTACCGTGATATGTGCAAGTCCATTGAGAACGTCACTGAATTCCTGTGGCGGAGGATTCTGCCCACTTTGGTTTGTCGAGTACCGAGGTCGACACCCATGACCGGCCGCCTGACCACCTTGGGTGACGTCAGCATCCCGTCGAAGATTGGCAAGTCATTGGAACTTGGGCCTAAGTTCTGTATCGAGCCAGCCCTAAGACCTCCTCAGCTGGTGACGCTAGCAAGAAAGGTGGCCTACAAAGCCACTGAAGCGGAGCGGCCAAGGTGCGTTTCCGAGTGTGTGGACACTCTTCATCGTCAAAAAACAAGGCGAGGACAGGTGGGTCAACTGACACCTGTGGTCAACCATATGGTGGACAATGGGTTGCGCGTGTTAGAGTCTGATAAAGAGGGATTCTTTGTTTTATTGCCAGTAGGCATGTTTTGTGACAAAGCGAATTCTGCTATCAGCAAGAATTTCAAGAGTGTAGACATTGTGCCGAAGAGGGCGAAGATTCGGGCCATGGAAATGTGCGAGAACCTGGCATTGAAAAAGCTGAGGGAGAGCATTAAAAATCGGAAGGTCTGCACCTAGAAGTCTTTTTTAGTGTTAAAACACATAAAGACTCATGCCCGTTTAGGGCAATGATAACTGAGAGAGGTACTTGGCAGCGCCAATTGTCGTCATACCTGCAGAAACAGTTGTCGCCATTGGACGTTGGAGACCCTTTCAGAGTTACTAATTCTGAGGCTGTGACGGAATTCTTTAAAAGTAATAAGTTTAAACTTTTGTCGGCATTTAGTATAGACATTGAGGACCTCTTTTATTCTCTGCTTTACTATCGGTTGTTCGCTTCAGTCAAGTCCTGTATCGAGCGCAACGGAGAACTAGCGTTCAGAAATTCTAGCGGAATTACCCTAGAAAGCTTTCTAGAGCTTCTAAGTTTTTACATCAACTCGATAGTGGTTGGACGGGACGAGAAAATTTTTCTACAAAAAATGGGAGTTGGCATTGGGTCCTGTGTGGCCCCAATACTGAGTGACATCTATCTTGGCGAAGTGGATAGAAGTGTAAAAAGTGCTCTTGCAGTGTCCACCGTCAAAAATGTGTTTCGCTATGTTGACGATTTTTGGTTCGTGATTGAACGCGCTGATGGGGTTGACACGCAGGCTAATGTACTTTCTGTTTTTGAGAACTGTGGCGGGAGGCTCAGGTTCACGTTTGAAGAACCCAACGAAGGGATTCTCCAATTCCTTGACCTTTCGTTGCACTTTGAAGAAAAACGTGTTTGTTGGTCGTTTAGTCAACGCACAAAAAAGGCCATTCTGGATTATAGGTCATGCCACTCTAAATTGGTAAAGAGGAGTATAGCGGTCTCTTGTCTCGGGTCCGCCCTAAAAAGTCCTGCGTCGACTTGATGAAGGAAAACTTAAACGGCCAGGTTAACTGATTAAAACTGTCAGGATTTCCATCAGCCCTTTTGACCGAGGTGGCTAGCTCCCTGTTGAAGAAAGCTAAAGGGAGGAAGAGGAAGACTGAATTCGACAAAAAAAGAATGGTGGTCGTCCCCTATCTTCATCAGGTTTCCCATAACCTGAAACAAGTCGGAGGCCGCTATGGTGTCCCGGTTGTGTTCTCTGCCCCACAAAAAATGGGTCAGATATGTGCAAAGGTGGGTGCTATTGCCGAAAAGCGGTCAAAAACAAATGCACCAAAAAACACGCAGTGCCGTTTGTGGCCTGTGTGTCTGGCGTGGTCAATAAGATCCCCTTGTCTTGTGGCAAGGTGTACGTTGGACACACGGGCCGCTGCCTAAATGATAAACTTAGGGAGCATGCGTATTCACTCAGGGCTACAGTCGGGAGTTTGCTACCTTTACACTGCAGGTACTGCATGTGCCAGCCTAATTTTAGTGAAGCCACTGTTTTGGAGAGACATAGAGACAGGGTGATAAGGGAAATTACCGAGGCCTTTTTTTATCTCAGAACTTGGCGGAAGATGCGTCAGCGAACCGTCAGTGGCGTTATCTGACAAAGAGTTCGGGTACCTGCGATCGACTATGACGGGCATTACGTAGCCACTGATTGGGCCTATCGCGACATAATCTGCTGCTTGGTTGGCACATTTGTGTGTGTCTATATATTTTTATCTGATTAAGATGCTTCTTGTTTTCTTCCTTCCAATTTTTCCAATTTTGTGTAAAAAAAACAGTTGTTAGTTCAGCGCCGTCCTGTCGTGTTTGTTCATTTACCCTTCTCCAAGTTTCTTTGCAGCTGTTTCTTCCCAAGATGTTCACCTCAAACCAACTAGCCCAACACGTCACATTGTTGCTTTAGAACATTTACTACTTCAGACGCGAGCACTTACAGCGCGTGTAACTACACTCGCGGAATGCTCTGTGGTGCTTGGGTAATTTAGCAAAAAGGTATATTAAGAAACAAGATTCAGGCATGAGGCTTGATGTTTTGGTATATTCTACATCCAGTGGTTTATATTTCCCTAGTTCCACCAGAACGACAAATTGAAACCACAGAGACTGACAAGCTTCAAGCACGTGCAGGATACGTGCCAAGGTATCTTCGGGTGGCTTGCAATCACTCGAGCTTACGTCACGAGCCCGAGAGACCAAGGTACCTTCGCGTACATGCGGCGAGTTTACGAGGCTTATCGATGGCGGTTGTTTCTGTTTCTCGCACCAGTGGTACTCGAGCATAGGTGTTGAAACTGGACGTTCACACCTCATGTCCGGTGACCAAATCGAGTTTTTAAAATTGATGTTTTTTACGTCCACATCCTAAATTTTTCATCGCGTTACCGCTTTGCTCTTCGAAAGCTCGGCTAGACAGTTGAACGAAAGAGGCGGTAAGAATCATGCTTTTTGGGGCTCATTGCACGATTTCTTTGGGTGCAGCTCTTGGAAGTCGTTGTCGATTCGTGAGCTCTGCCAGAAAGTTCGATCCTGAACATTTTCTACTGTCTGCTTCACCCTAGAATGAACAGCTCGGTATTCACGAGCCATCTAATTAAATACAGTGCTCCACGCCTACCACGTGATATAAAGCTCCTCGCGTTGCTCCGCTCAGCAGAAAAGTCGAGTGAGCAGCTTTAAGCACTGGATTGGGTTTTGTGGCTTGTAGCGTCCGATCGCTCCTTGCCTGTCTATCCGAAATTAAAAGTTGATATTTCAACAGCCTGGTGTGCCTTCTTCAGATCCCATCACGTGTGCATTCGTTGTTTCTGAAAGTGAGAAAACCGTGTGTCATGCATAAGAGCACTGAGAATAGCACCTCCAAAAAGCTCTTCAGCGGCCGAGTCATCTGCAGAAGAGGGGGTAAGCGTGAACAGCTCTGATGTACAGAAAGAAAACTTTCTCGTCACTAAGCGGTCAAAGCTGCGGGCGTCCGGGTACCCACCGTTTAATTTCTTGAGTACAACGCTGAAAATGCTGCATGCGCGAGCGTGTTTTCATTTATCGTTTCATATGCACGCGCATGAGGGACTAGCCTTGACAACGTGGTACACCAATTTTGAAACGCAGTATACTTCACCTATACAATGAACGTACATCAGATTAAGCTATGCACGCTCTTGTTTCAATTTGAAAATACCGCAGCGCCACTAACCAGTATTGGATATGGTTCGCGATTCCGACTGTTGGCACCGGTGCAACAAGCTCCCCGAAAACTAAATAAAAACGATGCGAAGTCATCTTAAGGAGCGTGCTAGGAAGCAAGGACCTCGCGCTTGCAGTCTTACCGATATGTTAAGGAGAGAAGCGGTATGAAAACGCGACGATGACGAAAAACCTAGAGTCAAACTTTCTGGTGTCATAAGTCTCGCGTCAACATCCCAGAATTTCGCCATCGATATTCAAAGCTTCAGTTTCAACTACCTTCATCACGTCAGAAGTTCCAAAGTGCCAGATACATTCGCACATTCAAGGCGAACAGAGAGCTGCATCGTGAAACACACATGACACATGTACGAACAGAGAGCTGCTGGGTGAAATTGACAGGAACTGTGAACGCCAAGTACATTATTTTTATTAGTAGCGAACGATAATAGTGACGGTTAAAACAGAGAAGACAAGCCTAGAGTCCGTCGTAAACAATACACTTTAGGTCTTGAAGCGGGAAAAACGACCCCAAGCGCGCTCCTCTTCTCACCGAAAAGCTCGTGTAACGAGCGCGTACACAGGATTCAACTAATTGAACTCCAAAGGCATATTCCATAATCCAGTGCACGACAGGGGAATGACTCAAGAAGGAAAATCGAGTAGACAATCAACAACAAAAAAATTAGAAAAATAATGGTTCGACAAAACATCGCTCCCACACCGCTCGAACATCTTCAACGAAACTACCGGCACACACACATCAATTATCACTAGGTTATATATATATATATATATATATATATATATATATATATATATATATATATATATATATATATATATATTGATCACGCATTTCACCACCTTCCGCCAACCCGGGTCTTGGCGGCTGATGGACGGCACCCAAGTTTCTGCGGAGTAGCCTTGCTCGCTGGGAACCTCCATCGGGTGCTGCTCCGGGGAGGACGCCGGGATCATCCGGGGTGGCTGGACCACGTTGCACCTTCAGTTTGTACCTGCCACGCCCAGACGCAGACTGACCAGGCCTACCAGCCACCTGCGACCGACGCTTCTGTGGACAGCCTGCGGCAGTGGCCGCCTCTGCCGCAGCGGGAGGACATACGGGCGGCAGCGGGGGTGCGTCCTGTTAAAGGGGGCCAGCAAATCAGGCCGGACGCTTCGCCCTCTGTGGCACGATCCTGTCCGCCTGGCGGGCGGAGTTCCACTCCCTCCGCCTCCAGTGAGGAGTTCCGTTCGGCGGGCTCACCGCGGTCATCCGCCGCCTCCCCAAGTTCCAGTGCTCCCCCACCTGCACGGAGCGCTTCGCCTTCAGCGACACGGCCTTCTGCACCTGGTGAGCAGGGTTCCGCTCCCTCCGGCGCCGCCGGAGACGTCCATTCAACGTGTTCGCCGTCGACGTCCGTCGCCTCTCCAACTTCCAGCGCTCCACGTGCACGGAGCCCCTACTACCTGAGGAGAACTCTCGCCGGTGCAGCCGGCACGCTTCCCGGGAGGGGGAAATGACTCGGAGGAAAGAAAGGTACCGTCCCTCTCGTTCATCCTAGATCTAGGACATTCCTCGAGATTCGCAAAATCATAGATAAACGAATTCGACACGCAATGCATGCGGAGACACTTCAAATTTACATGGAAAAGAAAAACATCCCGAAAGGCTTTCAATTATCGATCCAGCCGTCTCTAAACACCTTCAATGCAAACGAGCGGCAGAGGTGGGACGACACCCTTTCTGAGGCTTCGCTAAAACTTATGGATATTACAACCCAACACCACACTAGGATGACGTCGGAGAAGGAGCTGGAGGAGGAGGGAAGGAGGGCAGATGGCTTGCTTGCCACTTCAGAGAAAGATGAGCTTGAACTGTATGAACAAAAACGGATCCGCGAAATTCGGGCTCTTAAAGAAAAGAAATTTGTTCGTGACAACATTTCCTCTCAGCATTTACAGCGTGACACCGGCTTACAGCGGGACTCTCGGATACACAGTTCTATTGCCAGAGGTCGCATCCCATCAGGAACATCAGATGAACCGACACTGCCCGAGGCGACTTCGCATTCGCACCTCAGGACAGTGGATCTTTGTGCTCGGGGCCCACGCATTGCTGCGCAGACGTCTCCCGACTCTTTCGCCAGCCGAAAAACATCCTCTCAGCAAAATGAAATTGGCAGCAATATTGTAAATTTGTCAAGCACGACACTCTCACAACAAGAGGTAGCGATTCTTTCGAAGGGCCTCAGCTTCTCCCCTGCAACGGGACGGTATGACGAATTCCAGTTATACCAGGACGTGGACAACTTCGCCCGTAGTCTACGTCTCCGAGAATATTTTCATGAGCGCCCTAGTAACGGCGGCTGCCCCTTCCCTCAAATCCAAAAAAGCACTGGACACCAAGCAACCAAAGGAACAAATACTTGGATATGTACATAGAGGTGGTACAGCGGGAAATTATAGAGTCATTGCAGAAAAAAACGGGTTCCGAAGTATAATCTTTCACTCTCCGAACACAATTGCGTTAAACTTCTTGGCTCCAGGACCGACATTGTTATTAAGCCAGCCGACAAAGGTGGTGCCGTGGTTGTTCTCAATACTCAGGACTACATTAATGAAGGACTCCGACAACTCAATGACCCAAAATTTTACAAAAAACTTTCAGGTGACCCAACATTGCGAATCAAGTCCGTTGTTCTCCGAACACTGTCCCACTTGAAAGACAACGGTGGCATAACTAGGGAAATGTTCCACTGCATTAAGCCCTGGCACCCCAGGCCTGGGCGATTCTACACGCTACCTAAGATACACAAGGAGAATAACCCTGGAAGGCCAATAGTGTCTGGCATAGGAACAGTAACCGAAAGAATATCAAGTTTTATTGACACTATAATTAAGGAAATCCCCCAACCTTTCCGTCATTCTTGAGGGACACGAACCATTTCATCCAGGATATATCCCAGCTAACCATACCCACAGGTTCATTTCTGGTAACATTGGACGTAACTGCGCTGTACACCAACATTCCGCACGATGACGGCATCGCAGCGGTAATTGGAGCGTATGTGAACACCCAAAACTCTTCAATCCTCGATTGTCAGTCCTTGACAAAATTGTTACGACTCGTGCTTGAATGCAACCATTTTGAATTCGAAGATGAACATTACCTCCAAATTAGCGGAACCGCCATGGGCACAAAAATGGCCCCAAATTATGCCAACATTTTCATGGCGGAATTGGAGGGTCGGTTCCTCGCAGATCGTCCGATTCGGCCATATTTCTATAAAAGGTACATTGACGATATTTTTATGATATGGACAGGCACAGAGGACGAACTCAACACATTTATTTCGGAATACAATTCGGCTCATTCCTCTATTCGGTTCACCCACAACGTTTCGCAGCGGGCAATTAGTTTCTTGGACGTTACCGTCGAAATTCAGGATAACAAACTTTCCACTAAACTCTACAGAAAACCCACGGACAGGCAACAATATCTTAACTACGACAGCTGCCACCCCCGCCACTGCAAAAATAGTTTGCCCTATTCTCAGGCGCATAGGTACAAACGAATATGCAGCAACGAGCAAGACTTCAAACAAAACGCAGATAATCTAACGACGGCACTCATTAGGCAAAATTATCCGCCAGGCGTCATCAACAGTGCTATAGAAAAGGCTAGTAGACTAGACCGCACGACAGCCATCAACAAAACAAGCGTTAGAAACTCAGAGAGTAATCAATATAATTTAGTGCTAACCTACGCAAGTAACCTTCCCAACATCAACAACATCCTACGCAAAAATTTCAATATTCTCACACAAAATCAGCGCCTTCAGTCTGTTTTTCCGCAGGCTCCACGCGTCGTCTACCGTCGAGGAAAAAGCCTTAAAGACATGCTTGTACGATCCAAAACCACACATGAGGAGTTCCTGGGATCTCGGCCATGCCGGGTGCCGCGGTGCAAAGTGTGTAGCCACATGACGGAATCCGTGGAGGCAAAAAGTACAAATTCGGACTTCACCTTTAGGATAAACGGAAATTATAACTGTAACTCAGCTAATGTTGTCTATCTGTTGCACTGCCGGGTATGCAACATGCAGTATATTGGACAGACCGACCTCCCCTTCCGTCAAAGATTTAACAATCATAAGTCCCACCTTAACACACTCCCCAAACTCCCGCTCTCCAAACATATGCGTCTCGATCAACACCACATAAACAAAATATCTGTAACTATACTTCAATCGGGATTCAGTACAGCGCGTGAAAGGGAGCAGAGGGAATCGTACCTAATTAAAAAGTTCAATACACTTCGTGCGGGCATCAACGAGAGTGCCGGCCTGCTTAGCTGCTTACATCTTGAACGGTTCACCTCCTCAGAACCCCCACGTTGACGGGAAAACGAACAGACGAAACCCCCTGCTCACAGTTCTCTCTGCACTGGACATCATTACGACCTCGAGGAATGTCTTCGCTCTCGGGTGCGAGATGGGGAGGCGGGCGATGAGAAAAATAATAAAAATAAGGAAAATAGAAGAAGTAGAAAAAAAAGGGGGGGGGTGGAGCCTACTTGCACGTAAGTGTGTGGGTGTGCGGGGGGGGGGGGGGGGGTGGAGAGGGGTGTGCGGGTGTGTAACATGAACCATCGCGCGCCTCGGTTCGCGCCCGAGCTGCTCCTGTGTCTCTGCTGGCTCTTCTTGGCCACCCGGGCGCGCTTTTGGACCCACTTGATTTTGTTTTATTCCCTTGTTTCGTTCTGGACACAGCCGAGCCCCAGCGACGCCTAGCGGGAGGTCGTTTGGGGATGCATGCGGGGCCCCTTCCTGGCCGCGGACATGTCTACCCATGGTCGGTTCTGAGAAGTTGTTTTTCGCCTTTCCTCAAAGTTCTTTTTTTTTTTCCGTTGTGTCAAAGTGGCGGGTTTTCAGCTTTCACTGCAACATTAGGACCTGATGAAGAGCGGTCCCCGCTCGGAACGTCGTCCAATAAATACGTTTTAAAGCATTTACCTCCTTTTTACGATATATATATATATATATATATATATATATATATATATATTCGATTTTATCTGCTTCTAACATTATTTATAAATAGCGACCATAATAATGAGGTTTGACGATAAAATTCCCAAGAGAGAGAAAAATTATTATCGTTATTATTGTCCCCCTCGCTGCACCTTTGCATGAATTGCAATAACATAATAAGGCTTGCTCATACGGTTTTCAAAACTCTTTCCATCATTTATTTTTGTAACAACTCGATGCAAGAAACGGTTTTGAAGAGGTTAATATGTTTGCGCGGATGTACATCATCATGTGATACTGTACGTAGGTATGGTGTGGAAATTAAGAGACAAAGCAAAGCTTTCCTCCTCGACACCACTGCGGTCGTCTACGTGGCGCCGCGGTTACTGATGTGGTATACCGTGCTATCGATATGTAGACCTAATAAACAGGTTTCGTGCATCACTTTTTTATACTTAAGTCTAAGGGAGTGTTAAATTTACTGGATGACAGGACTTTTTCGACTATTTTTGACAATACAAGTTCCTAGACGCTCCAGTAAAAGCGAACAAGTCAAAGCCAAAACAGTTAGGATATATAATTTTGTTTTATTTCTTTCAGCATATTTTAGGGTGCCCTAGCTTTGAAATGACTTGTGCATACATTTCCTTGGTATACTACGAGCCTTTCCCGTTTACCCTGATTTCCAGAAACATACCTCTCACATGTATTTAATTGTTTATTTATTTATTTATTAATTTCTCTGATGCTGTTGGTCCATGGGGCATTAAAGGGAGAAATACTAGATATAGCATGCACGCTGGTTATATCTCCGTTAACACTAATGTAAATACATATTCGAAAGCAAGTTCGATACGTCGCAGTTTGAAGACCGAAGAAGCCCATAAATTAAAAAGAAAGAAACACATTTTGAAGGCATGTTTTTGTGCATCAGAATTCAAAGCAGAAACAAACAAACAGTAACAATGGGACAAAATGAATACATCGCTGGGCACATACATGAGTCGTAGCAGAGCACATGGCAGCTTCATGTGTTTAAATTTGAATAAAAATATCTAAGCGCATTTTCAAATGTAGACACGTTAATAAAGCTAACAATGTGGTCAGGAAGTTTGTGCCAACCTTTTATCGTTTTAACAAAAACAAACATTCAAACAGATCAAATTTAGAAAAATGATATTGTAATGCTTTAGAATGATTTAAACCAATCGACCTGGTGGTAACAAAATTAAGATAAACATAGAATATATTTTTAGCTAAGCATGAAAAATCCGAAACAGAAACTTTAGGCACGCTATTTGTTTCCTAACCCCTAATGGTTCGACATTTATTTCGATATTTATTATTTTTCAAATTTATTTAAATAATGCACAGGGGACAAAAACAAAGACTTTCAATTTAGTTTAAGAAAACAAAAATATATCGAAGAATGACTGACTATCTCGATGAAGGCCTGAAAACTTTCCAGTACTAGCAAGACGAAAAAGCAACAACAACAATGTTTTCCTTTATGCCGGAGGTCACGAGATTTAAGATTTATACGACTTTGTGGAAAAGCTTAATAGGTGGGTGGAGTTCCAGTAGAATATAAACGTCTAGTGTAGCCCCAAAGGAAAGATAGTTTATGCCATAGCCGAAACTTGTTTAAATAAAAAGCAGAAAAAAAAGAGAAAGCCGTTTACAACTTCGTGTAACGCCGAAATGGAGCGCAGCTCTTGAGGAGGAGGAGGGAAGGGTACTCAGGGGAGGGTATACCCTCCTCCTCCTCCTCCTTCTCCCCTCATTCTTCAATGTCCTTTGGGAGGGTCACATGACCTGGGGGTCACGTGACCTCAGGGGAGTCACGTGACCTCAGAGGGGTCACATGGCGTGGGGGTCACGTGACCTTGGGGAAGGGGTCACGTGACCTTGGGGAGTCGCGTGACCTCAGGGGGGTCACGTGACCTGGGGTCACATGACCTTGGGGGTCACGTAACCTTGGGGGTCACGTGACCTGCGGTTACGCCGATGGCGACAGCGACGCCGCTCAAGCCGGAAACGGGCGCCTAAGAGCTGCGCTCTAAAATGACATTCGTAGCATACAATTCGCTATTACAAAAGAGTGAAGCGCGACAGTTACAGCCCACCCGAGATGTCCACCGCAGCGCCTGTCATGAAAGAGCTTTTCGGACTGCACAGAAACAGGATGACCTCGGCCACCTCTTCCGGGCGGCAGGTTCTCTTTAGAGGAATGGATGCCACCGTCTTAGGTTTTACTTTAGCCAGTTTTTCTCCTGCAGTCATTGGCGTGTCGGTAAAAGTGGGCAGGACGCTGTTGACTCGAATGCCTTGCGAGGCCAATTCTTTAGCCGCAACTTTGGTGAGTGCCACAACGCCCGCCTTGGACGCTGCGTCGGCGCTCCAACCGGGGTTGCATTTCGCGGCAGCCATGCTTGCTATGTTGACGATGGTCCCATCACGAACACTGCCAGCTGCCATTGCCCGTGCCGCTGTTTGGGTTATTAGAAACGTGCCCTACAACGACGATCAAAATGGCATGCATAGTTATTTTCATCGACCGGCTCAATATGTAGTGAACAATTTACTTTGATGCAATGAAACTGCTTTACTCTTCTCACACTGTATCCAGGTCCGTAGGAATTTTTAAATCAATGTAAAAAAATGCTTTATACATACATACATACATATATATATATATATATATATAGTCTCGGGTCGAAACGTCTAAGTAAAGGAGTTAAGTTTTTGAAGTGGCTCTTTATTTTATACAAACTCTCGGCAGCCAAGCCTTGGACTTCGTACTATATATATATATATATATATATATAGACACAGTCAAACCCGTTTGTAACGAACAGCAGGAAACGCTACGATCAGTTCGATATAGCAAGTAGTTCGATATAGCAAAAAACCATTTAAAAGGAACTTCCACGATGCGTTCGTTGTAAGGCGAGACCTTCTTTCTTTCTCATCTCTTCACTTCCGCCTTGTAACAACGCGCTGGAAAGATTTTTTTTTTTGGCCTGCGTGCAGAGTTTTTTTTAACCTATCTCCCCTTCTGAATCGCTTCTCTTCGCTCAAATTTGTTCGCAACTTGAGCTTTTGGAATTTTCTTTCTTTCCTACTTCTTTTTGGGGGCAAGGCACAGGCTAAAAGACTATTGTTTGTGCGTTTTTGGAAGCCTTTCCAGGAGGGAAAAGTTCGATATAACCAATATGTTGTTCGTTATAAGAAGCATGTTTTACACGCATTTTTATTTAGATTTTCCGTGAGTTCGATATTGACAATAATTCGCTGTACGTGGGTTCGTTCTAAACGGGTTTCAATATATATATATATATATATATATATATATATATATATATATATATACATATTTGTAAAAGTTAAACTCGTAACTTAACTATCTAATTTCGCGGCTTGGTTAATGCGTGGGAAAAGAACATGGTACCTTCCCCCGCCCAACTCCTCCCCCTTAAAAAAAGAAACAAATAATAAAATTAAGTAAAATAAAAATATATGGAGACTTCTGTTGTATGTTGACATAATAAGCTCTTTTTCTCACTGGTGTTATGAGAAGTACGAGCAGCGATGCAACAAAAATAGAAGTTAAGTTGACCGAGATGTTTTGAGTTATGGATACGTGAAATTCCTTTTAATATGACTGCGGAAATAGCAAGGATTTGCTCTTCGCTCTAATCGATTCGAGGATTTCAACTGGGACAAAAATAATCAATGCTGTAACTTGCACACTGGGCCCTTTTGTTGTTTGAAATACTAGGAATGAGAATCAACGACCGAAAATTTCTGCGTCATGGGCAGCTAACCTCTCCTTGTTTAGTAGTTGGAAAACTTACCTTCAGATTTACCAGGATAATTTCATCAAAATCTTTCTCCGACAAGTCTAGCAGTGGAGTGGGATCGATTAGAACGCCGGCGCAGTTGACAACGATGCTCGCAGGTTGAGAACACAACTTGGCGATGTTCTCAAAAAGCGAAGTCACCGATTTTGATTCTCCCACGTCAACCTTAAGAGCTTCATGGCCTGTGCCTGCGTATAAGAAACGACTAATTCATAAAACGTATTTTATGCACACTGCTATATTAGTTGTGAGGGTCATTAATCAGATTAAACTCAAATAAATTTATGCAATGCAAAAAAATTGGGCATTACCAAATATGTTTTTGCCTAATTAAGCGATTAGCTGAAGCCATAATTGAAAGAGCTTCGGCAGGTGTCAAGGTTTGCGGGTGAACTGAATTTCTGCTTAGGCAAGGTGACGTCAAGCCATGTGACGTTATTTCTTCCGAGCTGGTAAACTGAATTGGTGTTGCAAACGTCTGACTTGCATTTTGCCGCCAAATCTAGCGGGGAAACCGAATTTATGTATAGGTCAAGTGACATAAAGTTGTGATGTCATTTTCCCCGCTGAGCTGAAAGGGGACAATTACTTAATGTTGAAGCCACGCGACGTCAATTTTCCCGCCAAATTTAGGGGGAAAAGAAATTTCTGCAAAGGTCACGTGACATGAAGTCATCTGACATAGTTTTCCCGCTAGATTTAGAGTGGGAACCTGTATTGGTGTTGAGGCCACGTGACGTCAATTCTCCCGCTAAATCTAACGGGAAACTGCCTTTGTGTATGGGACACGTGACATAAATTTATGTGACGTCATTTTCCCCGCCTAATTTCGAGTGGAAACTGATTTGGTGTTTGGGTCACGTGACCGCTAAATCTGGCGGGGAAACTGAATTGTGTATAGGTCACGGGATATGAAATCATCTGAGGTAATTTTCCCCACTAAGTTTATCGGAGAACAAAAACAGTCTGAAACGTGCATCAAAGTGGGTCCAGAATCTTAGGAAAGATGATCGCTTTAGAACAGGACATAATATGAGAATTGCAAAGTAAATTGGACAGACGTCTTTACACAACTTGACCTCGATCAGCAACGTGGCGACATTTAAATTATTTCAGTGCAGTACGACTGCTACTTTTGGGTATCTAACGCGAATCAGAGCAGCCAGCCGGTACGATGTCTATCAAATTCAAAACAGTCAGGAGTAACTAAGCAACTGATGAGTGTACTAGCATCCACGAATAAAATAGAAAGGTCGGATGATGAAAGAGACAATGAGAATGGATATTCTCACGCTGGTAGACCAGTTGCACCATCATAAACAATTCACCAACATTTCGTTAATTGTTATAATGGATCCTAGTTGCGTTTTAAACTCAAATATTTTAAGCAATCGTACATCAAATATCTTGCATAGCTACCTATGTAAAATATGTAAATTATACATGACTGGGGGAAGTGACTGCCTGGTTTATTACCAGAAACATAAAAGGAGAAATACAGAAAAATGTAACGAATTACATCATAGTCAAAGAAACACTTGTTTCAGGGAATATCATTTGTCGACGTCTTTTTTTCGGGAGCCATCCGTTAGTGTTGGAGAAACATTACTGGAGTTTGGTTCATGAGAGAACTAATCGGTTTTTAAAAAGGCATTTTGAGATCACGTGATCAAGGCAACTCATTCATTCACGAGCTCTCAATAACGTAGATGACTGAGCTAGTTTGTTCATTTTCAAATGTACAAATAGCCCAACGACAAGTAAAAGTAAGAGAAGACTGACAAAAAACAGGCTCCGCGGATTTGCTCCTGACGTCTTGGTGGTACGATTCTTGTCATCGGGCTTTTATGGTTAGTTGAAAAGTGGTATTTAATCAAATGAACGCACAATTATTTATTTACAGCCATCTATCTGTCCTAGGAAGTGGGAAATATTGTAACTAAAACAAATGAAAGGCGTTTACAATTCTCTGTAACGCCGAATTAGAGCGCAGCTCTTGAGGAGGAGGAGGGAGTGGAGGGTACGCCCATTTGACGTCACGAGGCTGACGTCCCTCGCCAACCTCGTGACGTCACTCATGACCCTCGTGACCCTCATGATATGGGAATCTTCCCATAATGCAACGCGCGGTTACAACGACGGCGACGGCGACGGCACTTAACCCGGAAACGGGCGCCTAAGAGCTGCACTCTTAAACTTTACAATGGGACACTGGGCATGTACTGACCATGGAAAAACGTCTCGCTATGTCACATAGATCATTTGTAACTTAAACAGTATTTTTTTTTTAATTCGATACTTAAGTGCTTTGTATGCGAAAGTAGAGGCACGGATAATTTGTTTCAGCGTCGGAGAAGGCGGCGAATTACAAGGCTAGGAAATCGCCTGTATCGGTAGATGTATTGTGAGATATGAAACTGAGTGTGGCGTTTTACATGCACTTTAGGCTTTTTGCCGCATTCAAACATCACTTTTGACTGAAAAGCTTTCTTCTTAGATTGCTGTGAAGGACTAACTGTTGTTCTTTAAGCGAGCAAACGTATACTGGAATGTAGTCAATAAAAATTATTGCCTGCGGCGCCCTCTGAGCAAAACTGTAGCCCATCAGCAAAAGTAACTCACATCATAATGTTCAATTCCCAGATTCACAGGCTATGCACGCTAGAGCTCTGCATGAGGCACACACAGGCCTCTTGTTGTGCTTTGGCGTACCCAGTTTTTCACAGTTAAGGTAATACAACCCAGACCTTCCACGGGCCTGATCAGGTAGGCATCGCATTGTGCCAGGCTCGTGCCGGGTAAGCGTGAGAGTCGGTGAACCCGGGTCGGGTCCAGCCCCAGAAGTAGGCCGGTGCAGTGCTCTAATGCACGCAAATGAGCTTGTGGCGTTTTAGCTGGCTCTGATATTTTGACATGAATGCAGATAAGGATGAAATCAACGTTAATAACGCTATATGGAGCGCTTGTTATAGCCGGATCAACTTTCACAAAAAATACGGTTGACAATTTGTGCCACCGGCCATTATGTGCCGCGCATGCGTCAAACTCAGTGACTTGGCATTCGTTTTGTTTCCTGGGTGATAAGCGTTGAATGCGTCTATAATCGGGGACATTTTGAAAAACACAGGGCATGGATTATTATGTCGGCGGGTCTTTTTCGGGATTCTTTTTACGTTCTTACAGACTACTGCCGCATCCTAATTGGCTGTGAAACCAAGGTGGAACGACGATGAGACGGTTGGGCTGCCACTGATCCATGTCCTGCATTGCTTAGGCTGCCAGTGACAATAAAATCGTACATATACAAGAAAACAGTCCTTTGTGGCTTTCGCCATTCTTACCCGGCAAAGACTCGACAGTAGCCTTCGCTCCGTCCAAGTTAATATCGGCCACAATGACCCGACATCCTTCCTTGGCGAGGGCGTGGCAAACAGATCTGCCGATGCCGCTGCCACCTCCTGTTACGAGGGCAAGCCGGGCCCCAAAGAAGCTCGATGCACTGGACATGTTTTTCAGGACCCGTTCGAAAGCAGAGGCTGTAACAAAGATAGGACACGTGTGGAGAATGGCGTGCGTTAAGGGGTTATTGTCACTACCACGGCTTGGGTTCGTAGCGTGGGCCTACACGCGTGGAGGAGTGGCAGGTGCGCAGCAGAGATGTGATACGGCTTCAACAAAGCAGCTCTGCGATGCAAGCGGTCGACCCTAATATTTTGTTGTTATAGCAGTCATATGCTATCTCGCTTCGCTTCGCTAATCCACCTGCTATCGCGCATGTGCCTGCAGTCTCCGACAACAAGTGTCACGAACTTTTAGTTCTGCAGCTGATTTTGTGTGTTACAGCTCAAATAATTCTGAGCTCTCCTTTTTTATGTATATATTTGTTACATTTTTCATTAAGCACAGTAGACGCATTATAAGTCGCTGTACTGTTTCCTGCGAATGCCTGAACAAGTACTTTTAGGAGTGCCGAATAATTTCATTGAGACAGGAAACTGGCTAGGAGGAATGAAAACATCTATTGTGAAACCGCTGTATAAAGAAGGTTCAGCGAGAGACTTTAAAAACTATCGTCCAATATCTATACCCTCATGAATTTAACCATTACTTGACAAACACTTGTTAAAGGTAATGAGCAGATCTTCAAAACGGCTTGATTTATTATCCGATCACCAGTACGGTTTTGTCTCTGAACGCGCATCTCTAAGCTTTATTAGAAACGTTTTGCCAATTGCCTACACGCAAGTTTTAGTAGTCATCTGAACACCTGTGCAGTCTTCCTGGATGCTTCAAGATCTTTCGATAGCATAAAATTTACGAAATAGAGAGTTTTAAATTATACAAACTTGGTTTTGGGGTCCCACTTGTTTGCTCTTAGAAGGGCACCTCTCAGCGCGATCCCAAGTTGTTGCTTTTTGAAATTACAAAAGTACTAGAACTTTTCGAACTGCCGGGACGCCACAGGGCTCAGTTCTGTCGCCTTTGTTGTTTAACCTCTAAGTAAGTGGTCTTACTAATTCCATCTTAGAATATAAAATACTTCCAAACGCAGCCGAAACCGTTTTAATGTCATGTAATGCGGATTATCACGTTGCCGTTCAAAAATTTCAGCACTATCTTACTTCTACAGTGGACTGGTCTTATGCTAACATAATTGTAGCGAATGCCTCGAAGACAAAACTTGTTTGTTTTATGCCCCCGCCCAAACACGTGGATATAGGAGATACTGTAGCGTTGTATACTTCCACTTGTAGTTTCTGTGGTTGCGAACGTCTTCAGTATGTGAAATCGGCAAAATACCTTGGAATCACCTTCGACAGTGGCTTGTCATGGTGCACGGATATGACGTATTTATGTAAAAGACTAATAATAATAATAATAATAATAATAATAATAATAATGCTTTATCTGATTTGTACCCCAGAAGAACCAACAGTGTACAATGTGGTGGCAGAAAAAGTATATTAAAAAAAAATCATTAACAATGTCTGCCACTGTTACAAAATACAGTGCGGGTCGATAGCCGAAAATATATAAATCAAGCTTTCGTTTAAATACTAAAGTACGTTTAAATACGTTAGGCGACAATTCATTACCACAAACTTGCATCCGCACCAATGGTGACAATTTCAATTGCACAGAGGGACAAAATACGCTCGTTCCTCGAATAGCTCGAGGTGGCACATAAAATCCCAGCGATGATACCAGTTCACCATCTATATGGCCGTGAACAACTTTATGTACAAATAAAACATCACTAGCAGTCCGTCGCTCTAACAAGTTGCGCAAGGAAAGTTCTTTAACAATGTTTTCATAGTTGTAATAACATCTCCTCTCACAATACCAATCATAAACAATTCGGAAAAATCATTTTGGACCCTTTTCATTCGTTCTGCATCAGCTGCAGTCAGTGATTTCCATACAGCACTGCAAAACTCGAGTCTAACTCGCACCAAGGAGCAAAAGAAGCGGGCGAAACATAAAGAAATGGAAAAGTTGCGCGTCACGCGTGATATTACCATCACTCGAAAAACTGGAGCAACAATTTGGCTAACATTATTAAAAAAAAAAAAGATTGCTGTCAAAATAAACGCTACGGTCGCGTGCTTGTTCAACACGTCAAACAGTGAAATTGCCAAGTACGTACGGGTAAGAAATGTTCTTGCGTTTTCTACATACAGTGAGCATATTGCTTTTAACAGGATTAACCAGTAAAAAATTATCGAAACACCATTCAGAAATACGTAATATGTCGTCCTGTAAAAGAGCATAGTCATCTCCTGATTGAATTCTCATACTATGTTTGATGTCTTCCGCATATAAAAACATCTGCGAATTCTTTATGCACAGGTTAATGTCATTCATAAATAGGAGAAAAAGAGCTGGCCCTGGGTTTCATCCTTTGGGGACTCTGGAGGAGGTTACAAGACGTTCTGATAGACTGCTCAATGCACGGGCATTATTTTGACGACCAGTAAGCTAACTATTAAACCAAGTTAAAAGTGGCGTTGTTATACCGTATAATGGTAGTTTATACAAGAGATATTTATAATTCACCTTATCCAAAAACTTTGATAAATCAAAGTAAACAACGTGAGATTGTCTTCACGAAAAGAACAATTGGTGTTATACAATGCAGGAAAGAACAAAGATCTCTTTCTACTGAGCGACCTTTCATAAATCCGTGCTGAACTGTGCCTAGTTTTCGACTGAGGTGAAAAGAAACAGGGGTATGTATGACAATATCAAACATCTTTGAAAACGAACACAGCAAAGATACAGGGCGACGGTTCTCTAACTTTGAGATGTCACCGGCTTTGTGCGCTGGCACTACAATCGAATTTTTACAGAAAGATAGAATAACTCCATTACTTAACGAAAAATTAAGTATATGCTTTCGCAAAGGGGCAAACAAATTAGCGCAACTCTTGGCAGTGAAATGAGGCACAAGGTTGGCACCCACAGAACGCTGAGGTGTTTTTCTTTTTATTCCCACTAAAATTTCGTTTTTGTCAACTTGTGAGACTGTAAAGGTGTCGTTACATCAAATGTTACCAACATTGGGTGTATTTCCACATATATCAAAGGAGTAACACTCACTAAAATGGTTTCGAAAGTTTCGACACGCCCTTCTTCTTCAGGAGACGTTACGTAGTCCGTACTATTGCGTAAAGACATAATTCTCGAAGACACCTTTCTAAGTTGCCTGACGAACCGCCATAATTTATTGGGCTCGCGAAACAGACTACTTTCGGTATTTTTTTCACAAACACGTTTGTCATGTTGTGACGGCCTGGAGCTGGACCAGCTAGTTTGACATGCTTTCTTGAATAGCATCTGAACGTATAGAAAAAAACGAAGGAGAGGAGAAAACAAAGACGCACGCTGCTGGACTATCGACCTTTTGATGAAAAACGTCCTTTTCTTCGACACTATCCGTAGAGGTAACCCTTTCTTCATTTAAGATCCGACAGACGAAGAAGAGGTTACCTCTACGGATAGTGTGGAGGAAAAGGAAGTTTTTCATTAAAAGGTTGATAGTACAGCTGTGTGTGGCTTTGTTTTCTCCACTCCTTCGTTTTTACTATAGGTTCAGCTGGTATTCATGAAAGCACGTTTGCCATATTCAAAACGATTTTCACTAGAGCACGATAATACTGAATTTTATGTACCATACTTCGACCCCAGTTCTTTTAAACAGTTTATGGAAATGTTATGTTCTATGCATATTATACATTAATTGTTTTGAAAACCGAGACGGGAACTCAGTAGGCTTAGAAACACGCTTAGGAATGAACATCACGATTGCATTTTCTACTGTATAAGTCAAAGATTGAGCAGCGGAATTAACACAATTATCGTTAAAAACCACCGACAAGCTGTAGTCTCGAAGAAACATGTGCCACCCTAAATAATCTCTATTACGATGAGCATAATTAGAAGAACTGTGACGATGACATGTTCGTCCTGAAAAGCGAAAGGTTAATATAAGAATGGGTGAAATACGCCAGCCCGCACAAGAGGATCAATCACTGGCAATATACTTTCTATTGGAGAGTTGGAAAGACAAAACTCTAAGACATTCGCGGCTTTGTTTCTTTAGTGATTGTGTTGTGTGAGTCCATTAAAATTAATAAAATCAATTATTCTGGATGCTTTTACCGTTTGGGTGATTTCACTCGAAAGTATATCCATCAACCAGTTTATGCCTGGAGGGTTAAAATCCTCATAAGGATAAACTCGAAACTAAAAAAAAATCTACTTTCTGTTCGAGCGTTTGCAAGTGTTTAGTGAACGGACTCGATTCTGATAGTGGGGGAAGTAATAGTTTCCAATAAAGTAATTAAAATCGTTACCCAATATTATTTCTATCCACACGCACTCTGCCTCGGTTTCCAGATCACACCTTGTGTTCGAATTAAGAGTATCGCTTACCGAAATTAAAACACCCCCACCAAATTTCTGTCCCGTGGCATTGTAGTCTCCGCCTCTACGGTAAAGAGTCTGGGACGATGCACAAAACCTGGAGCTGGATACTTCTTCTAAAAGCCAAGTTTCTGTTATGAAAACAATGTCCAAGCCCGCAGAAACAACTCTTGTCATGCACTTATCTTCTTTAGTCCGCAGACCGCGAGCCTCTTACTTAGTAACATCTTATTTTGTTAGTCATTTCGCGATGCATCAAGATTATTCGGAGTAAACCAGCGAGCTCAGTCTAGCTTCCCAAAAAACTGGTGAAATACAGATCCATCAGGCCAGACGTCTGGGCTATTAATAACTTCAAAACCATCTTGGTGTAGAGCAACATGAAAAGTTGAGTAGCTAGGATATTTCGTTTTCAACCTCGTGCAACAAATAGGTTTTCACACTACAAACAGCGCAACAAGACTGGTAACATCTGCGACTATCTTTTTAGAATCAAATCGTGACACAAACAATGCTTTCTGAACAGCCGGCCGTGGAACTACGGTCACCTTTGATGATTTTGCCGTTCCGACCGATGGCTTGCCTCGTCGTCGTGTGCCAACTAGAATGAAGCCATCGTCTATGGCCACACTTGGATCGTCACCTTGTCGAGAGTCGTTCGCACGTCGCGAGGCGATACCTTCCGATTGATGGTCTTCTTGGTTCCCACCACTCGGTTCCGTCGGCACAGAGCCCATTCTTGACTGGACCGATGTTTGGGTCCCGCTGCTGAAGGTGGCTTTCGTTGTCGTCTTTCCTACCACCAAAATCTGACGTGACGTTACAGCAATCGAATAACTGTGATTCGTAGCCCTCGTTCGCCGAGTTGCTTGTGCAAGCAGGAAGCTTTGGATCTAAGATAGGTATTATCCGCTCTCAGACACTTCACCTTGGTGGTTAACACGGCTAATTTGGCATTAATCGTTTCCAAAGCAAACTTCACGTCATTCATGGCGTGCTTGGCTTTTTGCTCAATGGTGGTTGCTTAAACTGAATCACAATCCGAGTCTGAATCATGCGACACGCTTCTAAAAAGCGTGTCATGTTGTCTTCACAATGTCAAAATGCTTTTTGCCATTTTCTGTCAGGAAAATGAAAAAAAAACAGAGCCTTGGTATATAGTTACTTACGGCACGGTAGAACCATTTTTTCTGCCTGCTTTCTTTGTTGGCGCGCCAGAGCAAATTATTTAGTAATAGGTATTCTCAAAAGTGTTGCGTTTGATAAGTCGGAAGGTTTAGTAAATATATGTATATTTCACGAACTTCAACTTCCGTCTTTCGAGATACTTTTTAAAGAACCAGTCGTCATACGCCGCTTCTGGTATTCTGTGTTTAAAACGCAGTATGTACTATCGCGGACAATATGAGCTGAAACAGCGCTCCGGCCGGCGCACGGTACTACCTGCGCCGCCTGTCGCCTTGCTGCGTACACAAAGTGCACAAGCACGCACCCTGAGGCCGAGATAAACTCTCACTCGCGCTCGCAGCTCCACTGCGCTTTCCGGCCGTCTGCTGCGAGACGGCGTGTGCGACAGCGGGCGTGTGCGTGGAAGGGCGGCGGGGGCGGGGCGGGGCGGGGGGGGACAGAAGATTACAGTTGTCGTCCTTTTCTTTGGATTTATTTACTTGATTCTATCGCGTAGAATCAAGTAGAAAAAACGCTGAGTGGTGAAGAAAAAATGTTGAGGTATCTTGAATTTCAGCTGCGATTATCCTGTTTGAAAGTCACATCAAAAGACGTAGCAGTTGCTTTTATTTGATTAAGTGCATGCACAAAGTAGGACATCGTAAAATATAGGCCAGAATTTGTATACCAAATTTAGACCGGCTCCAAGGTATTTCCTTCTTTTTCTTTTTCATTGAACACAGCTGTTAAAAAAAACGGTAACCATACATGTTACTGCGAAGGTTTTGTAACCTTGATTGGAATAAAAAGGTTCAAAGATATTCAAGGTGAGAAAAACCTGGGACTCAGGAACGCAGAAGGGGACGAACACAACACAACGTCTCAAACACAGCTGAAGGTTTATTGGTCAGACAATCGTTTAAATATTATATATATGAAGGAGTATCACAAATATTATTTCATTATTATGGGGCCCACGTGTTTCTCTCAAACAAAAAAAGCTGCTGGCAAGACACCAGTGTTTTATTTAGTCAGTCATGTATTTGCCATGAGAAGTAGCTCGAAACTTCATCGAAAGAATATTCGCAGAGGACAATGTCAGACACAAAATATTATATGAGACGGCGTAAAAGTAGGATCAAGGATGCACCGCACAAAAGTATGCACCGGTTAACGGCGTCAAACAGTGTGTCACAACCGTAGCAGCAAGCTTTGTTCCAATCGGCAGAAGTCCGGTTCAGGGGTCCTGAGGCGCAGTAAAACTTACAAAAAAGTTAATACCGCGTCATTCTCCCCTCACCCGCTACCACGGCTCTCATCCTGGTAAGGAATCATAGCGCGCGGCCACGAAGTCTGGCTCGGCCCGAAGCCACTCCCATTCACGTCTCACCGCTTCCCACAATTCGTCTGCAGTGGCGCGGTGGAGGGGACGCAGTGACATGGCTGCCTTGATGCGCCTGTAAACGTGTTCGGTGATATTCAGATCGGCTCCTTTTGGGGGCCAAGGCAGCTCCGTCAGGCAGCGCTCCTCGAGGAGATACGAGCGTGACAACGCATTTTCCACTTCGGCGCTTTCTTGAAATGCACTGAAATGCATGATAGCTGAAAACGTGAACATTGGGCTGCACGGCACACGCATCGTGATGGTGGTTCTATCGGCCAATATTTTCGCTAGCAGACGGCCGGAAGAGCGCAGTGGCGCAGTGAGCGCAAGTGAGAATTTATCTCGGCCTCAGGGTGCGCCGTGTTTGCGGAGCGATGCGACAGGCGGCGCAGGTAGTACCGTGCACAGGCCGGAGCGCTGTTTCAGCTCATATTGTCCGCGATAGTACAGCATCGAGCAATGAGACTATCACTTTGTTTCGATGTACATCGCATCAGAACAAGATACGGTGACCGTACGTGAATGTTCTATGTACCACATGGTTTCAACAACCTTCCAGGGTCATTTCTTTATATAACATCTAAAAAGAAACTTAAAAAAGCACTGAGAAGCTTAGAACAGTAGGTTGTCATTTTCTGCTTCATTGTGTTATTATGTACCACGTTTATTACTGTTTATTTCCGTTTCTTCCCTTATCAACATCGTCTAGTTCTTATCAAGCGTGTTTGCCAGGGTAAATAGATATACCCAGTTTTGAATTTTACCGCAACTTCGCCACCTGTCGAGCTAGGTGCACATGTTTCTTAGGCTTATACCGGCTCGTCAGTTGTATTTTGGACGTCATTACTCGTGAAAATAACGCTTTATGGTCTATACTTTTAGACAGATATTGCTGTGCCCAAAATATCGTGCGAGCATTTTGAACGCGATATATCCTCTTACCTTTATTTAGGCGTACGGGCTTCCAAGAATTGATCGCACCTGAATTTGTCATAAATTGATGCTTAGAACACGTGCCCTGCCCTCCTGCGGAAAACAAGTGAACGTGGTGCAGGCTGTTACCATGCTATACTCAATCCTAGAAACGTTCGTATAGAAACTCTGCGTGCTCCCAAGCTAACCGAGCCAATGAAGGTAAAATGCGACAGAGATGATGAGAACTCTACTTTCACTCCGAGTCGACCTCAGCCGTCGCCGCTGCAAACTTATGGAGCGATGAAGCAGCGCCAAAAAGTGCATCGTCACTGCGCTCGTCGGGTTTTTGCGCTTGATATCACCGTAGGCCTATCAGCAGATAATGCGCCGTAATACAGCGTTTTTATTTTCTCACCACGACTGCTTTAGCCGGTAGTAGTAAACGACTAAATCCAGCACACCATTAGAAATAAAAAATCAAAATGCGATGACCCACAAAACAATCAGGGTGAGGTTTCTCTTGTCAAGCTTCTCGGCGCAAATCTAATTTTTCGTATAAAATCGTGTTCCGAACTTATTCATTTGGGGGATCATTCATTTGCTGCCAGTGATTGAATGATATTTTTTAACGGGAATCAGAACCGAAATCATACAAGGAATATGTACAAACTTTGTATAAACAACCTATACTATACTTCGTATCATCGTAAGCCAGAGAGCACTCTAAGGCTCTGACTTACCTAGCAAACTCTAGGTATGGCGAACCCTGGGCATGCAGTTATTGCTCCCCGGTTATTGAGTTCCTGGCATTAGCCGAAAACAACACAGAAAGACAAATACCGCAGGGAGAAGCGCGAACACAATGCGGTGCGCAACTTTGTCTGTTTCTTGCTCAGGAGTACCGATGATATCAGAACGCCAAGCTCTTATTGGCTGATTAAAAAAAAACATACTGGGTAGACCTCGAGACATATAGCATTGAGGTATACCCACAATCCTTCCAATCATAGCCAATTAGATCTCGGCGTCGTTCTGACATCACCACAACTCCAGCGAAGGAAGCAGACAACTTGCTCTCAGCATAAGCAGCACCCGGCGTTTCTTCAGATGTTACTCAATATTAAATACACACATATGAGAAGAGCAAAGCCACTGCCCTCTTGTTTTGTTTTGCCTAGGATAGTACATCCTACAAAAAGAGTTCCATGACGTAGTGCGTTTGGAGGTGTTTGAGAGTAGACCTACCTCTCCAGGCGACCAGCTCCGCTCTGATTTAGGTGCATTCAAATCATCTGGTGGGCTAGTTGGATATACATCTCGGGTAAAAAGAGCGCAAAGACAAGGAAGAAGAACGTAGCGACAGGATAGAACGCTATTTGCAACTGGCGTTTTTATTAAGTAAAAAAAACAAAACAGAGCGCCGTTTTTTTTTACACAGTAATAAACTCCAGTCGTAAGTAGCGCTCTGTCCCTGTTTCTAGATTCTTCATCCCTTGTATTTGCGCTAATGTTACCAAGTTGAGTTAGGTGAGGCGACGTAGAAAAGTTGTAAAGCTTGAAAAAAAATTTATAAACAGAACAAAATCTGTAAAGCGGGTTTTTGTCGGCTGACAAATTCGATTATTAAGAATACTGTATGGGGCACATGGCAGTTTAGAAAAAATAATTAAGGCATTCTAATTTTGGAGATATTTATACTAATATTTAAACGCCACCCCGGAATAAGCCCACTAACGGCAAGAGCGGACATAATACGCTGATGTTACAAGCATTTCACGCCCGTCGGAGAAAGAGGAAGACACAGGACATCTGGATTGCGGGAATCAGAAATAAGTTGCATATTTACAGAAACGGAAAATAATTGAGGTAATTCAAGATAGCTTTTTGAAAAGAAGAAGAAATTACAGGGAAATAAGAAACTAGGCAAGTTCGATGTAAGCGTTATGAGACAAGGAATTTCACGGTCATAGTCATAATCACACTGGGTCTCGACACTTGGCCCACTAGTCCATCTGGTGGCGAGTCACCAGGAAGACGGACACCTTCGCCCTGATCAGGTCAGGTTACTCGAGGTGTTGGAGCGGCAGGCTTCTCCAGGCTCTCTACGTGGCAGCCCCGGTCGTTGGAGTCCAGCTACGGCTACCTGGACACACTTTAGCGCTTGGCTGGCCGTGGCAGCTATCGGACGCTATACTTCAACCGCCTGTTGCGGCCTTCCACACGCCTGCTCAGTGTCCCGTCCTGTCAGTTATCCAGTCGAATATCCCCCGGAGGAACATGCGCGGCAGGTCCTTTTCTTCTTGGCTTCAATTTCACGTTGATGGTCTTCTGGCGGTCTGCCGTTTTTTTGTTACCACTGCTTCCTTTTGTGAGAGACACTGCACGACCTCTTTCCAGAAAGCAGCAAGAGGAATCTGCGGCGGAGCCTCCTTTGCTTCTTTTAAATAGAAGCCACGAGTTTACCATGGTGAGGTAAATGAGGTGGTGGAATAGCTTGAAGTTCCACTTCCTTGATCGCATGAGAAACTTGTACCGTCCCACGACTCCATCCAGGAGGTCCACTCCACAGATGTGTAGGTTATATTGAACGACGATGTTGGGACATTCAAAATTGACCTTGGGTTTCACCTTGGGATCGTATCACTACCACTTCTCCCTTTGGATCTACTCCCACGAACACCGAGAGGAGTTCACTCTTGTTTTCCTGCCTGATGACCGCTGTCACATCAACGCCATCGATCCGGGCGACATTCTCTACTGCTGTTCCCTTTTTTGTGTTTTTTAGGTCTTCTGTCAACCTGGAGCTTGCAGCTTTGGACACGATTCCTCCTCACAGAGTATAATGAAAGAACCCTCTGTTTTGTCAGGTACATTACAGCTTAGGTTAAAGTATAATAATTGTCAAAATAAAACTTATGCTTTACGTTCTTTGGAATTCGCCTGCTGGGTCTCACAACAACGTTTCCGGTGGCACCGATGTCTGGTTCCACTGATCGTCTTCGGGATGGACAGTTTTCTCGTCCAGTGTAGATCTCGACTTCATAAGCATATCTAGACAAGATGCTAAGCAAGAACAGCTTGCAGCTCTATTTATGTGGCATTTGTATTGCTTAAAAAAATGCCGGGATTTATAGTTCCGCATATTTGCTCGTTAAGTGAGGATTATTCTTCACTGGGTACTGAAAGGAACCTTATATCTAAAGTTTTTTAAGACCTTAAAAAGCCTGCAACATGTTTATATGAAAAGGTCAATTTCTTTATTGTTGCAGAAGCGCAAGAACCGCCTTATTTTTTCGAAGCTGTTAGCAGACAACTATCGAAGATATATCCTTGTTTCAGACCTTTGCGTCCCAGTAGTCGCGGACACTTGGCAAGTGCACCAGTTACATGTACATGCAGATCCCCAGATACTTTCTTACATCAGCTGGAGTCACTTGAGTTGGCTTACCAGCATCGACCAGTACGCTGTAAGGCTCAGCAATGAATTATATCTGTTCGTTCGTAAAGAAATAGCGAAACGAAAACTGATATGGTGTCTCCGTTGCCCCTACTTTGGAAGGCAGGGCTGAGTTTCCTAGAAATGTTGTTTGTAATGCGGGGATGAAGAATGGCTTTTTTCTCCACTCTACACTTAATCCACTCGCGGCACTGGAGCTTGGAGCGTCTGGAGCAGCATCTGAATTTTCTTCATCGTTGCAGCTCGCAGAATCTTCTTACCAAAATGAAGCTCAAATAAAATACGACTTCAACCAAGACCCCGGCCGTGTGGCAGCATTTAGATGTGGCTTACTGCACTAGATATCTCGCGGTATGTATCTGATTGGTTACACCATGCATTCCCGCCCTGTTGAGGAACGCCAAACCTCATCCCGAACATGATGAGTAGTTGGGAAGTTCCTATAGTCCCATGCCATTGTCGCCATCGAGTCTCGAAATCTTTAAACAATTTCCGATATCTGCTTGCCTTAACGACAATTTACATCGCACATGAAATGTCGCTCATCATTAACTCTAGTGATTCGGCTAAGAATAAGAGCGATTAATAAAATAAAAACCATATTTTAGCCGAAATAAAATTTCTCGCACCAGGCATGAGTTTCTAATGATCCTAAACATGATGTGCCGTTCTCGAACTCGTTTCGTTTTTCTAGAAAACGTTCTCTAATTTTCAATTAGAAAACGTTTTAATTAAGTTGATGACTTTTTACTTTAGAGAAACACATCAAAACTCGCCCGCATGCCGCACGCCTCCATAAAGGCCGGTTCACAGATTTGCGTTGGTTGTGTCCTCAGGAACCTCAACTTCCGCAACTTCCGCAACGACCGGGACACCGGAACTGCCGGAACAGCCGGTTCTCGTGACCGCGTCCCGAAAGAACTTCTTTACTCCTTTCCACATTGTGCCCAGCGCACTCTTGTCCCGGTGACTTTGTCGTTGCTGTCGTTTCGATCACTCTGAACATCACGATCGAAGCTTGAACCTTGCGTGAATCATGCTTGACACGCCGTCAGAAATATCAACGGCCCAACCAGTCATAAAGCTGCTTCGGGAGCTGCAGACAAAGTTAGCGGCTTCGGCCACCTTTTTCTGGGAGACCGGCCCTTCCTAGGGAATGCGGGCCGTGGCCTGGGACAGAAATTCTGAAGTGCTGCACGAGGAGGACAGTGGTGTTTCAATGACACCGGGTAGAACGACGTTTACGTGAACGCCTTGGGAAGCCAACTCCTTCGCTGCCACTTTGGTGAGCGCCACGATTCCTGCCTTAGAGGCCGAGTACGCGCCCGCTCCATTGTGGATTATTTTCGCCATCATGCTTGACATGTTCACGATGGCGCCATCGGTAACTTTGTCGGCAATCATGGCTCGACCAGCCGCTTAGGTCACCAGGAGGTTCCCCTAAAAATATAGATAATCTGTGAGTTTACCTCAGTAAATTACCCATTAAACAAGTCGCGATGAAATTCTGGAACATTATACATCCCACAGACGAAACACACCGCATTGTCCTTCGAATGCGATTCAACTTAGTCTTTGATATTTCCCACTCCCTCTTAGCACATATAATTTCTGTTTATCGGGATTTAGGAGAAAATGTTATAACTTGAGTTAAAACTTTGAATTAAGCTAGTTGGTTCATTGGAATCTAGAGGACTTAAAAGTTAAAAAAACACGCACGTTGTTGAAAGCTGAAAGTTAGCGCCAGTCCATGTTGTCTGTGTCTCTTCGTCGTCCATACTATTTGCGCATTTAAGTCCTCTAGAATATAACTTGTTCTTACCGTCCTCACTTATCTTTCATAAATATGTAACAGAAATAATTGCGCGCATCAGCGTTCCCTTTACGTAGGGAACACTGACGCGCTCGACTCGATGGGGCTGTCTTCTTTCTACGGGCATCTGGTTTCGTCTGGCGAGACCTCGGCGTTGGGCGATGCTTTCAACGAACCTACTAGAGTAGCCATTTTTCTTTAGGTCTTCAATTATGGTCTTCTTCTTCTTTGCATCGGCTTCCGACGAGCAGATAGTCGTTGCCCTACGCAGGAGGTCGAAACCACTTTTGCTTTATTACTCGTTGGCTGGTGGAGTCAAAATCGAAAGAGCGTCCGGTGTGTGTTGGTTTCCTGTACACCGTAAACTTCCGATCTTGCCCTCGTCAATTTACCAGCACATCAAGGAACGGCAAGGTGCCATCCGTAATCTGAAAGGTAAACTGAATGGCCGAATTGATCAAGTTGAGGTGTGCCAAAGAAGCAGTCACGTCCAGTTTCTTGAGAATGCAGAAACAATAATCCATAAAGCGCATGAATACATTGCGGCTGTTGGGAAAAGACCTCAGCGCTTTTTGCTCGTTTGTTTTCATCGTGATTTGTTTTCATTGTGTTCGATTGTTTCCATCCATTCATCCATCCATTCTTTCCATGTTTCCAGTAAAAGGAAGACAGCCCCTAGGAGTCGCGGGCATCAGCGTTCCCTTCGTAAAGGGAACCACCGAAGCGCTCGCATGAATACTGGAAAAGGAAGGTATTCTTGTGTCTCACAAGCTGGCGTCAACAATGGGAAGGTTCATGGCAAGAGCAAAATATCGTCTACCAATAGAGAGAGCACAGTGCGTGGTTTACATCATTCCATGGCACAGAGTGCCCCGCAACCTACATCGGCGAGACCAATAACTCTTGGAGCGAATCCTACAACACAAGAACGACGTGCCTAAGTTTGACAGTGAGCGCAGCGCCATCGCCGAACACTGCGACACCCTAGACCATCACATTGACTTAGCAAACACGCACATGGTAAACACAGAGCCGGATTTTCGAAGAAGACTTTTCTTGGAATCGTGGCAAATCCAGCATACGCCAGGAAACCTAAACAGGTCCTTGGGAGCATTGCCCTCTGTGTACGCGAATGGCCTACGTGACCTGACAAAAAAGCTCGAGATGACCGTCTCTATAACTAAAAGTTATTGCTACAATATTTAAGTTCTGAGTTTCTTTTCTTGTTTTCTTTTTCTTTTTTGAACACGAAAAGTTTAGGAGCTGCTTGTGTACCACGTGCTTTCAGTCAACCTTGAAGAAGAAACCGAGTTGATTTTGAAACGCCGGGGTCGTTCTGAGCGTACACAGGATTAAACTAATCGAACTCCAAAGGTATATTTTATAATCCAGTGCACAACACGGGAACGACTCAAGAAGAAAAATCGAGTAGACAAACAACAAAAAATATATTCAAAAAATCGTAACTACAAAACATCGCCCCTACAACGCTCGAACCGCTCCAACGATGCAACCGGCACACACATCACGTATCACTAAGCTAGACATATGTTTTCATTTTTATCATCTTCAAATTTTGTTCCGAAATAGCGACCATAATAATAAGGTTGAACGATAAAATTCCCAGAAGAGGAAAAATTATTATCGTTATTATTGTCCATCTCGCTGCACCTTTGCATGAATTGCTATAACATAATAAGGCTTGCTCACACAGTATCAAAACTATTTTCATCATTAGTTTTGTAACAACTCGTAGCAAGAAATGGTTTCGAAGAGGTTAATATGTTTGCGCGGATATACATCATCACGTGATACTGTATGTAAGTCTGGTGTTGAAATGAACAGACAGACGAATCCTCTTCTGCTCGACACCGCCGAAGGTCACCTCCTTGGCGCCGCGGTTTACGAAGAGGTGATACCGTGCTATCAAGATTAGACCTAATAAACAGGTTTCGTGCATCATTATTGATACTTAAGTCTTACGGAGTGTTAAATTATCTGAATGACAGTACTTTTTGGACTATTTTCGACAATACAAGTCCCTTGACGCTCCTGTGAAACTGAACACGTCAATGACAAAACAGTTACGATCTGTATAAGTGTTGTTTTATTACTTTCAGGTTATTTATGATGCAATAGCTTTGAAGTGACTTGTGCATACATTCCTTGGTATTATATGGGCCTTTCCCTTTAGCCTTATATTCAGAAACATACTTCTCATCTTGATTTATTTCTCAGATGCTGTCGGACCATAGGCTATTAAAGAAAGAAATACTATATATAGCATGCACACTGGTTATATCTCCGTTAACATAACTGTAAATACTTATTTGAAGGCGAGTCCGATACGTGACAGTTTGAAGACTGCAGAAGCACATACAAAAGGAAAAAGAAACACTTTTTGAAGGCATGCTCTTGTGCATCACACGTCAAGACAGAAGAGAAAACACACACAAACACAAAACACACACACACATACACACAATCATTTTGGAACGAAATGAATACATCGTTGGACATATACATGATTCGTAGTAGAGAACATGAAAGCTTCATGTGTTTAAATCTGAATAAAAATATCTAAGCGCATGTTCAAATGTCAGTCTTGGGTAAGTTACTTTTAAAGTATTTCGTTACAGTTACAGTTACTTTCAGAAAAAAGTAGCGAAGTTACCGTTACAGTTACCGCAACAAAAGAGTAACTCGTTACAGTTACAGTTACTTTTAAAAAGTAACGACGTTACTTCTCAGTTACGTTTCTATAACACAAAAAATTAGGAAAAACTAGAAAACGCCCCTCACAAAGTTTTATTGCATAAAATGAAAAATTACGCTTTTTACTTCATATTGTAACTTAGCAACAGTTGCTTCTCGAAATTAGTGTTTGAAAGCTTCCACGTCAGGTAGTGGCGCAAATCAAAATGCGAAACATGCGCAGTGCCCTCCGCGTGTATTGTTGTTTCACGGTTGATTCACCCGATTAAAAAGTGTTTGAACAGAAAAAAAAAACCACAACATAGATAGTGCTTCAAAACACTAAGATATAAGTGTTCAGTCGCAAAGTGCAAGCGAGTGCGTAGAGATAACTAGATTTTTTTTATCAAATCTACACGTGGCTATATTTGGGTCCTGACTCGCGACGAAGAACGTATTCACAAGCTTGTGCAAGGCCAATTTGACACTCGAAATGTCGGAACAGACAATTTGGAAAGTGCAAGATGTAGCTAAATAGTACTCGTTCAGTGATATATTATTCATAAAAAGGTGAAAAGTAACGACAAAAGTAACGTCGTTACTTTCATCGTTACCTAAGAAAAAGTAACTCGTTACAGTTACAAGTTACATTTTTAAAACGTAACTTGTTAAGTCACAAGTTACCGAAAAAGTAATGATGTTACAGTAACGCGTTACTACCCAAGACTGTCAAATGTAGACACGTTAATAAAGCTGTGATCAGGAAGTTTGTAGATATAATTTATCCTTTTAACAATAAAAAAGATTATTCAAACAGACCAAATCTTGACAAGTGAGATTGTAGTGCTTTAGAATGATTTAAACGAGCCGACTTGATGGTAACGGAATTAAGATAAACATCAGGATCTATTTTTAACTGAGCATGAAAAAACCGAAACCGAAACTTTAGGCACACTGTTGTTTTCCTAACCACCAATGGCTGAATATTTATTTAAATATTTATCATTTTTAATATTTATTTATATAAGGCACGGGGGACAAAAAATAAAGACTTTAAATTTAGTATAAGTAAACAAAAATATATCGAAGAATGACTGACTATCTCGATTAAGGCCTGAAAAGTTTCCAGGAGCGAGACGAAAAAGCAACAACAACAATGTTTAACCTTATGCCAGAGGCCACGCCATTTAAGATTGATACGACTTCGTGGAAAAGCTTAATAGATGGGTGGTGTTCGAGCAGAATACAAACGTCTAGTGTAGCTCCAAAGGAAATATAGTTTTACTTTAGGCCGTACCCGAAGCATGTTTAAATAAAAAGCAGAACACAATTTAATATTCGTAGCATACAATTCGCTCTTACAAAAGAGTGAAGCGCGACAGTTACAGCCCACCCGAGATGTCCACAGCAGCGCCTGTCATGAAAGAGCTTTTCGGACTGCACAGAAACAGGATGACCTCGGCCACCTCTTCCGGGCGGCAGGCTCTCTTCAGAGGAATGGTTGCCACCTTCTTACGTTTTACTTTAGCCAGTTCTACTCCTGCATTCATTGGCGTGTCGGTGAAAGTGGGCAGGACGCTGTTGACTCGAATGCCTTGCGAGGCCAATTCTTTAGCCACAACTTTGGTGAGTGCAACAACGCCCGCCTTGGACGCCGCGTAGGCGCTCCAACCGGGGTCGCAGCTCGTGGCAGCCCTGCTTGCTATGTTGACGATGGTCCCATCACGAACACTGCCAGCTGTCATTGCCCGTGCCGCTGACTGGGTTACCAGAAACGTACCCTAGAACGCCGATCAAAATGGCATGCAATGTTATATTCATCGACAGGCCCAATATGTAATGAACTATTTAATTTGATGCAATGAAACTGCTTCCCTCTTCTCACATTTATTTATTTATTTCAATTTATTTATTTAAAAATACCCTCAAGATAAGTACATTGAAGAGGGAGAGAGCTGTAAAATATTAACTATAAAGTGCACATATTAGTAATAGCATATTTAAACACAACAATATCAGTGATGTAAGCCATCGAGGCGGGAACTTGGTTCCAGTCTATAGATGTTTGTAGCATAAAAGAATATTGAAATAATGAAGTTTTAAAATTTAGTATACCATCCTTATGGCTATGATCAATGCGAGCAGATATGTAGAATGGTGGAGTAATTAGTTTATGACGAAGAATAACATTTTGATGAAATATTTTATGAAAAGGACATGAACGAGAGATTTTTCGCCGGTGAGTTAGTAACGGCAGACCTAAAGTATTTTTCATGGTAGTAACGCTGACCGTGCGATGATAGTTTGTCAATATAAAACGAGCTGAGCGGTTTTGAATGGATTCAACATGAGCAATTAGTGACGAGTGAGCGGGGTCCCACACAGCAGCAGCATCTTCTAAATGTGGACGGATTAGGGTTTTATACATGGTTAGTTTGAATGAAGACGGAGCGGGGAAAAAATTTCTTTTTAAGTATCCTAACATAGGGCTAGCACTGTTAATTACGTATTCAGTATGAATCTTCCATGAAAGGTTACAAGTTATATGAACACCGAGATATTTGTAAGCAGACACTGAAGCGAGGGACATTACTGTTTATATGATAAGTATGACACACCGATTGAGCACGTGACACTCTCATCGATTTGCATTTGTTAGTGTTAAGTTCCATTAGCCACTGGTTACACCACAGTGATATACGGTTAAGGGCAGATTGTAGAAGAATAGAGTCACATATGACAGTTATTTTCCGGTAGATTACGCAATCGTCAGCAAAGAGGCAAACAGAAGACGACAAGTTCTGCACCAAATCATTAATGTAAATAAGAAAGAGGAGCGGACCAAGCACTGATCTCTGTGGGAAGCCCGAGGTTACTGGAACAGTACACGAATTTGTATTATTAGCTGTAACGAAACGTAGGTGGTTAGTTAAAAAGGCATGAATCCAATTTAACATACAGGAGTCAGGAGTCCATTGTATTCATGTGTGTAGTGAATTTTAAATCAATGTAGAAAAAAGCTTTGTATATATATATATAATGTTTTTAAAGATAAAGTTGTCACTTGAACATCTAATTTCGCAACTTGGGTAATGCGTGGGAAAGGAACATGGTGCCTTCTTCCGCTCCCACCCTCCACTTACCCTTTAAAAGAAAAAAGGAAAACTTACAACAACAAAATGTGGAGACTTCTTTTATATCTGGACATTATGAGCTATTTTTGAACACTGCGTGTTAGAAGAAATACGAGCAGCGATGGCAACAAAATTATAAGTTGAGTTCACCGAGATGTTTTGAGTTAGAGAGTCGTGAAATTTTTAAATGACTCCGGAAGAAGCAAGTGATTTGCTCTTTGCTGTAAACGTTTTGAGGATTTGAACTGGAACGAAAATAATCAATCGTTTTAACTAGCACACTGTGCCCATTTGTTGTATTGGAATACTGGGAATGAGAATAAACGACCGCATATTGCTACGTCATGGGCAGCTAACCTCTCTTTGTTTAGTAGTTGGAAAACTTACCTTCAGATTAACCAGGATAATATCGTCAAAATCTTTCTCCGACAAGTCTACAAGTGGAGTGGGATGGATTATAACGCCGGCGCAGTTGACAACGATGCTCGCAGGATGAGAACACAACTTGGCGACGTTTTCAAAAAGCGAAGTCACCGATTTTGATTCTCCCACGTCAACCTTAAGAGCTTCATGGCCTGTGCCTGTGTATGAAAACGACCAATAGACCGATTGCTAAATTACCCAAGCATCACGATGCATGCCGGGAACGTAGTTACACGCCCTGCGCGTGCTGGCGTTGCCAGTAGCATTTTCGAAGCAAAGATCTAAAACAAAGTGGCTGTTCGCACGTGCATCCGGAAACGCTTTTTTGCTATGATTTCTTTCAAAACTTTAATACAGGTAAGGCGAGCGAGCGCAGCGCGTGTAACTACGTTCCCTGCATGCTTCTTGATGCTTGGGTAATTTATCAATAGGTCTATCGAGGAGACATGTATTTATGCACACTGGTACATTCGTTATGAGGATCATTAATCCCGTACAAGTGTAATGCATATTAGCAATACGAAAAAAATCGGGTAGAACCCACTATGCTGCTGCCTAATGAAGCGATCAGGTGAAGACACAATTAAGACAGCTTCGGCAGGTGTCAAGGTTTGCGGGTGAAGTGAATTTCTGCGTGGGCAAGGTGACGTCGAGCCTTGTGATGTCCGTTATTCTGAGCTAGGAACCTGAATTGGTGTTGGAATCATGTGACGGTAATTTTACAGCCAAATTTAGCGGGGAATTTGAATTTTTGTATAGGTCATGTGACATTATGTAACATCATTTTCCCTGCGAAATATGTTGCAGGTAAACTGAATTTATGCTTAGGTCATGCGACATGAAGTCGTGTGACGTGACTTTCTCCGGTCAATTTAACAGGGAAACTGGATATGTGTTGAGGTCACGCGACGTACTTTTTCCGGCAAATTTAGCGGGGAAAGTGAATTTGTGAATAGGTCACTTGACATCAAATCATGTGACGTCGTTTTCTAGCTTGATTTTGACTGGAAACTCTGTTTTAGAGCTTGGGTCACGTGGCGTCAATTTCCCCTCTAAATATTGCGGGGAAACTGACTTTGTGTATTGGTCACGGGATAAGAAATCATGTGACGTAATTTTTCCCGCTAAATTTAGTGGGGAAAATAAAAGGCCGAAAACATACATCAATGTAGCCCGAATGTCTTAAGAAAGCTAATCACTTTAAGACAGGACATTACATAAGAAATGCAGAGTAAATTAGACTGACGCTTTTACACAACTTGAACTCGTTCAGCCAGAACATGGCGACATTGAATTTATTTCAGTGCAGTACGACAGCTAGTTTTTGGTATCTAACCTGTATCATTGTAGGAAGCCGGCAGAATGTTCTTCAAGTTCAAAACAGGCAAAACCAATTAAGCGACCGAGAAGTGTACAATCGTCTGCGCATAAAGAAAGCTAGCAGTGGCCCAACGGGGATGATTAGATTATCATCGCGTTCCGCCACTGCCAGCTTTGCGCCTGCAGCACGAGTGGAAACATTAGTGCATCCCCGAGTTTGCCACGAGCTTCAAGTCGTTCGTTCTAGAAATGACTGATATAGTGGCTTTCGATTATGCTCAGCATGTTTCTAAATAAAACCATGTGATTATTTTTACTTATTAAAAAGTTAATCAAGGAAATTTAGTGAATTATCTGACTTATCGCAAAGATAATTCGGCTATGTGATGTCCCCCTGTCTATATATATATTTATGTATAGGGGGACCCAAGTCACCAGGCTTGATCTAAAATGGACCGTAAGAATCGATGCCTGCACGTAGCAATCTAAACTTTTCGTCAAAGGTGTATTTCACAGGTCGGTTTTTTCTTGTAAAATTAGAAAGCGTAGCTCCCTTTCTGTAAAAAATAGGGCCAAGAAACTTGCCAGGGTCAACGGCGGGTGGCGACGCAGACGACCAAGTCGAGTTGCGGGGTGTGTTTGGCGCGCGTATTGATAGATGGCGTCGGGAGCAGCGTCCGTAGGAGTAGCCGACCAGCGAAAGAAAGCAGACGACACGCAGACGAAATCCGTTGGCAGCAGAAGCGCCGTCGTTATGCAAACGCGTTTTTTTTTTAATTTAAGTTTTGATTTTATTGTCCGCATTTATTTTTAAACCAAAGGTACATTGCAAACACATTATGTTCATTTTAGTAAACCACGGTGGTCGCCAGCAGTCTCAATAAGGAGGTAGCGCCATCTATCAATACGAGCGCCGAACACACCCCGCAACTCGACTTGGTCGTCTGCGTCGCCGCCCGCCGTTGACCCTGGAAAGTTTCTTGGCCCTGTTTTTTACGGAAAGGGAGCTACGCTTTCTAATTTTACAAGAAAAAAAAAACAGCCTGTGAAATACACCTTTGACGAAAAGTTTAGATTTCTACGTTCAGGCGTCGATTTTTACGGTCCATTTTAGACCGAGCCTCGTGACTTGGGACATCATTATATAGATATACAGGGTGTTTTAGGCTTTACAACTTTGTTTAGAAAAAGACATAAAAGTTACACTTATGCTGCTTCTGGAGGTGAGTTATTGCGGCCAGGCGGACATTATGTGGGTGGATAATCTTTCCGATAGGTCGGCTAATTAAATAAACTTCGTTAATTAACTCAGTAGTTAGTGAAAATAGACATATGGTTCCATTAGAAACTTTCTGAGCGTCATTAAAAGCCACTAAATCAACTCCTTTAGAACAACTTGAAGCTCGTGGGGAACTCGGGGCGCACCAAAGTAGCATTCGTGCAGAAGGCGCAAAGCTAGCAGTGGCGGAACGCGATGATTATAGAGAGTCTTAGAATAGGGGCCCCGACGTTTGGGTTTCCTAAGAAATAGGGGGACGCAAACTCAACAAGGTTGATGTTGACGGCTTATAGAATAGGGGTTTCGCAACGCAGCGCTGCGCGCTCACGTTACCCGCTTGCCACGCCAATGCGGCTAACAAGCGTAATAATTAAAAAAAATATTATTAAACATAAAACATATGCGATTAGCAAGTACGTTTTGTTTACAAATAATACGTAAGGTAACTTCCAATCAAGCCGGATAAAAGAAGAGACAATCTAAAATCAATATAAATGTTGTTGGCTGTATTCAGGCAAAACAATGCAATCTAATTTGGCGCCCGTTCTCAGATATTTTGGTCGTTCGCGTGCTCTTTGACTGCTTGTCGCCGAAAATTTAGGCCTTCAACTATGCCGAAACTAAGACGAACGTGATGGAGTGTACTCTGCGAGCAGCTGCTCTATTTAGATCTGAGCAGGAGCAACTCTGAAGCCTTGAAATACTTGTTTTCAAGCTGCAGGTATCGTGCCATGAACGAAATGCACTCGGAGCCACGGGGTAGCAATACGTTGCCATGCCAACGGTTACCGCGTCTCTTTAGGCTTAGGAACGGCAAGAATCAGGGACGATCTTTAAAATGGGGCGAGCCCACTGCTCATTCTTTGTGACTTGAGAGAGATAAAGCAAAGCAAAAGCCTGTTGCACCATTCATTGGCAATTAAATTGGCTAGTACTGCAGCGACCATGACGAATTTTTTTTTTTTTGGGGGGGGGGGGGCAAGCTTTGGGGCCCCTTATCCTAAAACTCTCTAAACTCATCATCCGCGTTCCACAAACGCTAGCCTGTAAATTACTGATTTAGTGGTTTTCGATGACGCTCACCAAGTTTCTAATAAGAACCATGTGTCTATTTTCATTAATGAAACGGAAACGTTAATTATCGAATTTTGATTAATTATATTACAGATCGTTACAATTGGCCCGTAACTATGTCCCCTAGCCTTATAACTCACCTGCA